>PVJO010000544.1:0-229849 GCA_004026905.1 Hystrix cristata | reverse complement strand
TAAAAACGGATAAACTAGAGTCATTTGTATCTAAATGGATGTTCCTGGAGAACATACTATTAAGTGAAACCAATCAGATACTTATTAGTACACATCGAATTGTTTCTCTGATATGAGAAACCATAAGTGTAAATAAGGACAAAGGGGTAGAATAGTTATTGTATTTACAAGAGAGAACTAGATAGGGAAAAGGGGGATAAAGAAGAAGGTTAAAAGAAAAGATGAAAGGGGGGAAAAATGGTAAAGTGTAGTTACACTTATTGCAAATAGGGAAGGGTGGGTGAATGGAAGGGAGGGGAGGGGAAGGGGGGAAGAGGGGGAAAAACCAAGATGTATCATGTACAGGTACAAAATAACCATGTTGATTATGATCATTACGTATGCAATGTACCAATACATGTTCTTGGTAAAAAATAATAAAAAAAATTAAAAAATAAATAAATAAATAAAAAAAACTGGCACAAAAACAGACATATGGATCCATGGAACAGAACAGAAGATGAAGAAACAACCCGGGGTACATTCAATTACCTGATCTTTGATTAAAAGGCCAAAAACTCATACTGGGCGAAAGCTATCCTCTCACAAATGGTACAGGGAAAACTGACTTATTACATGTAGAGGATGGAATCCAGACCCCTATCTATCACCATGTTCTAAAATAAAATCAAAATAGATTTTTAAAAATCTGATATTAAAGAGAAACACAATTGGTAGAAGATAAAATAAGTAAAACTCTTGAAGATACAGGTGCAGGCATGGACTTTCTGAACAAAACCCCAACTGTGCAAGAAATAACATTAAGAATTAACAAATGGGATCACATCAAATTAAAAAGCTGCTGCAGGGGGTTAAGGATTTGGCTCAGTGGTAGAGCACTTACCTAGCAAGCTCAAGGCCCTAAGTTTGATCCCCAGCACCACCATCCCCAAAAAATTCTTCTGCACAGCAAAGGAACAACCAACAGAGTGAAGAGACAATGTACGCAACAGGAAAATATTTTGCTAGTTATTTCTCAGACAGAGGACTAATATTTAGAATATATAAAGAATGAAAAATATTAGCCCCCCCAAAATAAAGACCCAATCAAAAATGGGCAATTGAAATAAATAGGTACTTCTCAGAAGAACAAGTACACATGGCCAATAAATATACAAAAAAAAGTCAACATCTGTGGCTATTAGAGAGATGCAAATTAAAACACTGAGATTCCATCTTATTTCCCAAAGAATGGCCATCATCAAGAAATCAAATAATAACAAATGCTGGTGAGACTGTGGGGGGAAATATAGAAGGGGGAACCCTTCTATATTGTTAGTGGGAAGGTAAACTAATACAGAAATCAGTATGAAAATTCCTCAAAAAACTAAACCTAGAAATTCCATTCGACCCATCTAATCCCCCCTAGGTATCTTCCTGAAAGAGTTAAAGACATCATATTACAGTGATACATGCGTACCCATGGTGATAGCAACACAACTCATAATAGCTAAATCTTGGAAGCAGCTTAAATGTCCATCAACAGATAAATGGATAAAGAAAATATGGTATTAATACACAATAGAATACTACTCTGCTATAAAGGAGGATAAGCTTGAGTTATTTGTAAGAAATGGATGCACCTTGAGATCATAATGTTAAGTGAAATAAATCAGACACACAAGCTTAAGTATCACCTGATTTCTCTTATATGAGAAACCCAAAGTATAGACAAATTAAAGAGCAAAATAAAAGATAACAAGAAGCAGGGAAATAGACCTTTTGCAAATGGGAAGGGGACTACGAGATGATGGGAGGGAAGTAGAAGGTAAGGGGAAGGGAATGAAAAAAAGAATTAAGATGTATTATATACATGCACCAACTCCCCAGAATAAGTGTAATCATTGTGTACTACAAACATGTACTAATAATTTTTTTAATTTAATAAAAAAGAAAGCTGACAAAAATATCCAACTTGATGATAGGACTTTCAAAGAAATGAGACCTGAATGCCACAACTAATTAAGGAGGTAAATACAGTCGTTGGTAGATGAGTAATGATTAGGGCAGAAAGTGATATAAACTTCAAAGAGCCAAAGTTTTTACATGGAAGTGAAGGAGTAATATTCAAAAATTGACAGTAAGGAATGATAAGGACATCAACCCTACTTCTAAACTCAGAGGTACCTGAGATACGGGAGAATGAATAGCCATCATCTACAGGCTAGAGGGAAAAAAGTATTTCTCCAAGAGAAAATCCATCTCACACCACTGCAGCTAATGTCTTAATTAACATGCCTGAGAACAAATGGGACTTATTAATTCAATGGATTTTTGTCAAAGTTTAAAAGTTAGCAGGAGGCCAGGCATAGTGGCATACACCTGTAATCCCAGCACTCCAGAAGCCGAGGCAAGAGGATCCCTGTTATTTTAAGGCCAGCATGGGCTATATAGTTAGTTCTCAGCCTGAAGTACATAGTGAGACCCTATCTAAAAAATAAACATTAAAAAAAAGTTGGGAAGGGAGTAATAGTAAATTCTACTGAGTCAAAAAGCACAAAGTTGGGGTTGGGGATTTAGCTCAAGTGGTAGAGCACTCACCTAGCAAGCACAAGGCCCTGAGTTCAATCCCTAGCCCTGCACCCCCCACCAAAAAAGGCACAAAGTTATATAAGAATGTCAAATCAGACTCATACAAATCATAATGGTTAAGGCATGAAGAAGAGTATGAAAAAAATCTAAGGAACCAATGACAGGACGGCTGCCTATTGATCCTTAATACAAAATGGCAAAAGCTTTGAGCCAAATCACGAGTGTTTTAGTTACTTTTCTCTCATTGTTGGGACAGAATACCCGACACTCAAAGTTAGGGGAAGAAAGGTTTATTAGCTCACAGTCTGCAGAGTTTTCAGTCTATAGTCCGCTGGGTCCAAGGCAGGGCGGCATGGCAGAGGCAGGGGGAACCGGCATCGCAGACCAGCAGCCCACCGGCAGCAAAGTAAAGTGAGGAAATGCAAGGAATGTATGCACATAAGCAATGCAAACAAGCAGCTAGTTAGCTTCTTCCTGTATCTTTATCTAGGCTACCTGCCCTTAGGGCGGGTAGCACTCCCACCCTTAATTTTAGTTTCACATCCTTGATCCCAGCAGGACCATGCCAAACCGATCAGTGGATTAATTTAGTAACCGCACACTCTAGATCCAGCTATCTCTTACCACATGAGGCTTTGGGGGGACATCTAGACGCAAACAATAACAACGAGGAATGTCTTACCCAGTCAAATGTGGAGAGGGGCTGGGGATTTAGCTCAGCGGTTGGAGTGCTGGACTAGGAAGCACAAGGCCCTGAGTTCGATCCCCAGTACTCCCCCAAAAAAACCAAAAAAATGTGGAGGAAACAGATTTAGACTAGGGCAAAATGGTCAAGGGGACTTATGCAGATTTCAAAGTTAAAGAGAGGGTAACAAAAAATTCAATTTCGTGGTTGTTGCCATCCACTCTGGGAAAACACAAACCTTTGAGAGAGGACATAAAAATTGGGGTTAGGGGACAGCATTTTAAAACTGATTTGTCCTACCCGGGCCTCCCTTTGCTTCCATAGCTCCCTGAAAAATGACAGGTAAGCGCTCCCTGAAAAATGACAGGTAAACTATACAATAATCTGGTTATAAAAGAGAAATGTTAGCTGGGCATGATGGCACATGCCTGTAATGACAGTGTGCTGGGAAGCTGAGGCAGGAGAATCTCAATTTAAAGCTATGGAGAAAGTATATATCGACCTAGTGAGATCCCATCTCAAGAACTAAAACAAAAGGACTAGGGATGTACCTTAGTCCAAAGGCCCAGGGTTCAGTACTCAGTATCAAAGGGCAGGGACACATCATAACCCAAACACTGTCCATGCTTGCTTTTTGTTTGTTTGTTTGTTTCATTTTGTTTTTGTTTTTTGAGACAGGGTCTCGCTACATACCTCACGTTGTCCTTGAACTCACTATGTAGCCCAGGCTGGCCTTGAACCTGTAGCAATCCTCCTGCCTCGGCCTCCCAAGCACTGGGATTACAGACATGCACCACCACGCCTGGCTATACTGTCCACACTTTCTGAAATGACCTGGAAGCCTCTGCTGGAGACCAACGGACCATTACTACGCGCCACAGTGAACGTGTTCAATGAGGGAAGGAAGAGCCTGGGGAGTCATACAGAATGGCTCAGACTCCCCACTTCACTGTTCACTTGACTGCTGTATTCTTAAAATTACTGGAGCTTAGTAATGAGTAAGATCTCTGATTCAAGTGAGTCGTACCTGACAATTGAATCCTTTGTCTCATCTCAAAGGAACAGAACCTGGGAGAGGGCAGATGATCAGAATCATTTACATTTTTGACAGTAACTAGGAATAAAAGAAATATGAGGCCTGGGGGAGGTTAGCTGGCTATAATGTTACTAAGAAAATTAATCCCAAAGCATCTCCAAAAGGAAAAGGTTCTCTGATCTCTCAGCTCACATGTTTAGTTAGTGAAATTTCAACTGAATTTTTTAATTAAATATTATTTAATGTTGCTCCACTGGGTGTTCAATAATAAAAATATGGAAGGAAAAACAGTTCTTCATTCACTGGATCATACATCTTCCTCACAGATGGTTAAAAGATAGTTAACCATCTTAAATAGTTAAAAGACATTGATTCTAGTTTTAGTTCTAGGGCCAATATTTACTAGAAATTTAACCTTTGAAGAATAATTTATCCTCTCCAAGATTCAATCTTCATTGTTGCTACTCTTAGGAAACAGAGTTCATGAGAGGAGGAAGCAGGAAAGCATTGGTAGAGTCAATATTGGATTCTAGAAGTAACTTGGATAAAAGGTAAGATGAAAATAAGCTCCAGTTTTAGATTAGTTCCTCTCCCTGCCTACGCTGCCATAGCCTGGCTCTGCTCCCAGGGCCCAGGCAAAAGCAATACTAAATCCTAAATCCTTACAAAAAAGGGCTTAGAGTTGGTAGAACCTCAGACTAAAAATCTTTTGGGAATATCTGGAACTCACGGTTGCTTACCAAGGGTGAGAACAATGGGGTAAGCCAGTCATTTTCTTTCTAAAACCATGGCAAAGCACAGAAGACAGAGATCCCATATGTACTATCTGGAGGATCGCCCAAACAAGAGGCTCTGAAACTAGCAATAGTTATTTACATCGCCACCTCTCAAAAGACAGAATTCTAATAAATCTGGCACAGAATCTAGACCAGGTTTCCAAATTCCATGCAGCAGAGTGGAAAAGTCTGCAGAATGTATGAATTATTGCCAGAAGGAAATTCATTAAATATCTTTAGAAAGCTGTGAACAATTCTGGAAATATCTATAGACAGTGTTGTTGCCTCTGGCATTCTTAAATCTCAGGTAAGAAGCTTCACTTCACCAGCAAACTTGGAAACTGCACAGGCTGGCAACCACACATGGAGCAGAGACAGAACACCCACTATATCAGAAGCCACACTATGGAAGTGGCCAGGAATTTAACCAAATACATCACACTGCATCCTGGTGAAAGGAATGTGATGGTGGAAATGGGAGTAGAGACAACCCCATTCACTAGTATTATCTTCAAAAAGAAAAAATAAAGAGTGATTAACAAATTCTTCTCTTTGGCAGGGATTTCTCTGCAGAAACCAATACATGATTAGTGTATTGAACTTAATTTTAATATTTGATGAAGGTAAAGTTCTTTTGAAATCTCACAATTTTATAATATTCAAAGAATTTAAAGTTTTCCTTTGATAACCTTGTAACAAACTATTATCTATTAGTAAGGCAGAAGCCTTAAATTTGGTGCTGTAGTCAGTGAACTACAGCTCTGCACCATCTGCCTTCCCCGAGCTGCAATCAGAAAGTGCGCACTTTTTCAGGAGCAGCAAGTCTCAGCCATGATGGTTGCCATATAAGACGGGGATAAGTAGGCACATTATCGATCCTCAAAACAACTCACCGAAATATTCTAAAACAAACTACCTCAGAGGGTACCCTCCACCTTTCTTCTGACTGTCAACACCTCTGTCACGTGCACACCCACTGAGAAGCAAATAGAAAAATGGTTCCATGCTCCCTCCATACTAGTTTTCCCCTGCAGGGGTCAGATACTCAGAAGGCTAAGGCGGAGGGGTAACCAAGTTCTTCAATGGGCACAGTCAGGTACTATGAAGTTTGAAAAAGGCCAGGGTAATAACCACTGCCCTCTCTCCTTTTCAAAAGGGCCAATACTTTTCCTTTCAACTGCACACAGGTTGGACTGAAAGGTGGCAGCTGCCTCACAAAGCAGTCCTTTGAAAAGAAAATAATTACTACTCACCGCCTTTGCTGTGTGCCTAGTTTTGTTAAAAGCACAGTTTGTTAAATGTTACAGTGTAGGTGATTTGTTGAAACTAAACTAACTGCTGAGAAGAACTATCAGGCTTTGCATCCATATTCTGATTTCTTTTCCTTGACTGAAGTGTTTCCATTTTTCCCAAAAACCATTCTGATCAAAGACAAATTCCCCCGGTCTAGCTGTCCAGCAGATACACCTCAGCTACTGTTGACATTAACTGTGATGTTCTGCTAGATGGAAAACAAGCTTTCAAGGACTCAATCACAAAATCTGACTCTTGTAGCACTTTGCTAATCAAGAATGCTTAGAAGAGCAGTTCTCTCTTATGTGACTGTCACTGAAGAAGCTTTAAAGTCAAAAGACTTCTAGATTTAATAACCAAATTCAGTAATACAGCTGGATACAAAGTCAACACTCAAAAATCAATAGCATTCCTGGACACAAATAACAAACTCACTGAGAGAGAAATCAGGGAAACACCACCTTTTACAATAGCATCCAAAAAAATGAAATACCTAGGAATTGATCTAACAAAGACCTATACATTGAAGACTACAGTATTCTGAAAAAGGAATCAAAGAGGATATCAGAAAATGAAAAGATGTCCCTTGTTTTTAGGTAGGAAGAACAAATACAGTGAAAATGGCCATACTTCCAAAACTGTTACATAGATTTAATGCAATTTCTATCAAAATACCAATAGCATACTTCACAGAATTAGAGAAAAGAAATCTAAAATTCATTTGGAATCAGAAGAGACCTAGAAATTAGCAAAAGCAATTCTGGGCAACAAAGACAAAGCAGGGGCATCACAATCCCCTACTTGAAATTATATTACAAAGCTACTGTGATTAAAAAATAACAAACCCGAAAAACAAAAAACAAAACAGCATGGTACTGGCAAAAAAAACAGACCTAAGGATCAATGGAACAGATTAGAGATGCAGAAACAACTCCAAACATACTCGGCCACCTTGTCTTTCACAAAGGGGCCAAACACCTGCACTGGAAGAAAGATAGTCTCTTTAATAAATCATGCTGGGAAAACTGGCTTTCCACATGCTGACGATTAAAACTAGACCTCTATCTTTCACCATGTCCTCAACTAAAATCGAAATGGATCAAAGATCTAAATATTAAAACAGAAATGCTAAATCTGCTGGAAGATAGAATAGGTAGAATCTTGAAGACATTGGTGTAGGCAAAGACTTTATGAACAAAACCCTGATTGTACAGGAATTACCACAAAGAATCAACTGGGATCTCATCTTATTAAAAAGATTTTGCACAGCAAAAGAAACCAGAGTGAAAAGACAACCCAGAGAGGGAAAAAAATTTTGCCAGCTGTTCCTTAGAAAGGACTAGTATCTAGAATAAAGAACTCAAAAAAAAAAAAAAAAGAATCAGACCTCCCAAATTTAAAGACCCAATCCAAAACTGGGCATCTGAAATGAATAGACAATTCTCAGATGAAGAAGTAGAAATGGCCGATAAATATAGGAAAAAATGTTCAACATCACTGGTCATTTGAGAGATGCAACTTAAAACAACGCTGAGACTCCATCTCACTCCAGAAAGAATGGTTATTACCAAGAAATCAGCCAATAACAAATGCTGGTGGGGCTGTAGGGAAAAAAGAACCCTTCTCCACTGTTGGGGGGAATGTAGACTTATGCAACCACTGTGGAAATCAGTGTGGAAATGCCACAAAAAACTAGAAGGAGAGGTTCCATTTGACCCAGCCATTCCCCTTCTTGGTATCTTCCCAAAAGAATTAAAAGCATCATACCATAGCAATATATGCACACCCATGTTTATAGTGGCACAGTCTGTAATAGCTAAATCTTGGAAATAGCCCAAATGCATATCAATCGATGAACAGATACAAAAGATGTGTTTTTTTACACAATGGAGTATTACTCTGCCATAAATAAGGATAAGCTTGAAACGTTTTTAGGTAAATGGATGTACCTTGAGACCATATTTTTTTTTGAGATCACATCCTTAAAGTGAAATAAATTGGACACACATGTTTAAATACCACAATGTTTCTCTGGTGTGGGAAACTGAAAGTGTAAATAAGAACCAAAATGTATAACATATTGGGAAATGTGAAGAAAATGTTAAAATGGGAAGGGGAACAAGGGTGGGGGGAAGGGTAAGAAAAAAAAGAATAGGTGGGAAAAAATGGAAACAAAGCTTTTGTAAATAAAGAAGGGAAGAGGAGTTGAAGGGAGGAGAGGGAAATGGGAAAAAAAGGAGCAGCAAGATACATCATATACAAGTACAAATTCCTTTTTTTTTTTTTTTTACAAATTCCTTATGATGGATGTTATCATTATGTATACCTAAAATGTACCACTAAAATAAAAAAAAGAAGCCTTAAAGGTACTGGTTTTGTAGCAGTTGCTAAAAAGAAAAAATTACCATACAATCTCCCTAGAAGACAACAATATCTATAGCAAAAGGGGTAAGGGGTCCTTTTAATCTACCTACTTAAGGCAGAATAACTGCACTTCATAGGCTAAAGGAAATATGAAAAACAATCTCATTTAAGTTGAGTTTAATGAGAAAATACCTTCAGTCCCCAAGATAATGCTCATTCTGAACCCTTAGAAAACTGAGTTGAGGGGCTAGAGATTTAGCTCGGTGGTTAGAGTGTTTGCCTAGCAAGCACAAGGCCCTGAGTTCAATCCCTAGCACCTCCCGCAAAAAGAGATATTAAAGGAAATAATCTATATGAAGTACTCACCACATGTATAGTATATAATAAACCCTCAGTAAATATTAGTTGCCATTATTTTTGTTTGCTTTCTGTGGTACTAAGGATCAAACTCAGGACCCTGTACATGCTAGGTAAGCACACTACTGCTGCACCATACAGCCCCAGCCCCAAGCTGCCATCATCTTTATTGCTGCTATACTTTATTTCAGCTCAGCCACCACTTTTTCCAGGAAGGCTTCCCTAATGCCATCTGTACCCCAAGGTGCTTCTGTGTATCCTGCATATACCTCTGCCATAACCTTTCTGTGCCTCAGTCATTATTTCTCTACTTCACATACCCTGCCCTCTTTAGTGCTGGGTTGTACCTTGTATCTTTGTATTTGTAAGCCGAGCAAGATTCTTGGTACACAGTAGGCATTCAGGGAGTTTTTTGTAAAATTTAAAAGTTCATCCAATATTCAAGTTTGGGTTTGGTTTTGTTTTTGTTTTACTTTTTGAAACAAGGTTTTGCTAAGCAGTTCAAACTGGCCATGAACTCACTATGTAGTCACAGCTGGTCTTGAACTCGTGGTGATTCTCCTGTCTCAGCCTCCCCAGTGCTGGGATTGCAGGCAGGCACCACTATACCTAGCTCAAATGTATTTTTAAACTAACAAAATTTAGTAAAAAAAATGTCAGCTCTGAGTTTTAGTCATTTGAGTCAGATCCTTAATGTAAATTAATTTCCTGGAAGAAGAATGAGGCGAGAAAAAAAAGCGAGTTCCTAGTTCAGTACGAGATTAGAGCTTTTGAAATCAAATGGAGGAGAGGACTGAATGGGAAGTATGGTGAAGAGATGTGCAGAGAGAAACTGAAGAAAAGCTAAGTGGATGAAGAGGTAAGTGAGTAACATAAGAGCTAGGAAACAGCCATTCTGGGCTACAGCCTAAACTAGAAAATCCTTTTAAATCACAAGGCAACCTTTCCTCAGGGAAGGATCAACCAAATTCTGTTCCCTGAACTACCTATTTCAAACCACTCCACTTCACTGAAAAGTGAGAGAGGTTTTCACCATGGAAATTTTTGAACAAAGAAACAGTGGGAAATAGCTTGCCAGTTTACCTAGGCAAGTAGCCAGCTATCACTGTGACATCTAGATCCACTCGCCTGCCCTTCTCCTAAGTGATGACAATGAGAAGGAAAAGAAAAAACACCTCAAAGTCCTGGTCACCTAGGTGAAAATCTGGAAACCATTCTATCACAATGTTATTATCCTTAGCATCTACCTGATACTTTAATTAATAAAGAAAAAGTTGGCATTAATTGGATATACTTGTCATTACATTTCAAAAGACGTATGTGTCAAGGCTTAGCCCAAAGCCACTTTTCACAAAGAAAGTATTAATCAAGTCATGGTGTAGCTGAAAATAGTTCTTCTACCATAAAGTCACCTGCTCAAAAAACGATCTAGTCATCGAGGGCTTTATAATATTTAAAGGCAGATTGAAGGCAAATGATTAAAACATGCACTTTAAAAAAAAAAAACTTGTAACTAGGGGGTTACATTGCTGCATACGATGTACTCAGAATCCTGTTTCGATTTTTCTCCCACCACCTTATGACTAAAAGACTCTAGAGAATGCTGTCAGCAAGGAGAGCACGCCTCCAAATCACAGCATGAAGGGAGCCCACACCGCTCTATGAAATACTGTCTTTGTACTTCAAAAGCACAGGTACCAAATGATAACACATAAACTTTCGTCTGTACATAAAAGTGGTCCTAAAAGAAAAAATGTTTTATTCTCAAAGAAAAGCACCCAGATATGATGTCGTGAATCTAGCAATTCCCTATAGCCCACTTGTAGATGTTATTGTTAAGAACCCACAGTTGATTGCCATCTGACTGCAGTTATTATGGGCTGATAAATTATTTGCATTCACCACAATCACATCAACCTCCTTTCAAAACCCACACAAAGAACCTTGAATCACAGCACTGTTTTGTCTTGGGGAAGGTTTGTTTTTTTCCTTTCTCCTCTTTTTCTTCTTCATTTTTTTCCCTTCTTCCTTGCTGGTTTATTTTCTTGTTTCAGAAGAAAAGGTCATTTAGAAGGCTGCAGCAGTGATATGTAAATTTTTTTAAAAGTAGTACGCTTGAAAGGAAATAAGAAAGACTATAGCTAGCCATGAAGTGTTCAGCAGATATGGCCAACAGAAAAAAAGTTTATTTCATTTTATCCATTGAAAAATCTCTCTTTTTGAAGCATTATGTAAGTGTCATAAAAAATTTTTTTAATTAAAAAAAAAAAAGAAAGAAAACTTCTGCAGTGGGCTGAACTGGGACATGTGAGGACTCAATACAACCAAGCTTCAAAGCTTAAATATCTCAAGCCACTTTTTGCTTATAGAAAATAAAATGCAGAGCTACAGATGCTTTCTCATCTGTGTGTAAATGAAAGTGAAACTGTGTGAGTAGTTAGTATTCTTAGAATTTCTGAGAGCCAGTTTATTTAAAATAAGTCAAAACCAATCTGTATCTGCACAGAAATAATTTTCTCAGGGCTCTTACTCTCCAGACGTTGCAGAGCTGTGCATCCTCTCTCCTCTCAATCCCTCCCTCTGAGATAAAGAAGTAAAAAGAGCTCTGCAGGTTAAAACCACTTCAGATGAATTGGGAGAAGACAGTTCAAAGGAATTAGAATACCCCGTGCCTCGCCAGCCTGCTATAGAACAAGGTTCAGCTTTTCTCTGCCCTATTCTTTGCACTCCCACAGTCCATCTTGGAATTTATCGTGCTTCTTTATGTTCTACATCTACCTCTGCCTCCATACTGTGAACTCTCCGATGGCTGGAACTGGATCTTACTTAGCCTGGTACAGTATTTGTTGACCTGAATGTACGTATTTATAGTATCTACATAATACCTAGATACTTATGAGTTATCAATAATGACCTGAATTAAGAGTCCTAGAGAAGGTATTAAAATGCAGTTAGCATATTTTAAGGTTCAGACTATGAGACCAGGGATCACGAATATTAGAAAAGCATATTCCAATTCATCACCCTAAAACAGCAATGACATTCCAAGAATTTGGTATTAACATTCATGTCTTATTTAATGCAGAATGTGGTTTTCAATAGAGTTCATTTTTATGACATGTTTAGAGACAGACCTTTCTCTTATATCTCCATTTTCAAGTTGATCATAATTTACACACTCTACCAACAGAAATAAAAACGTAGGCAAACTGGTCAAGGTCCCAACTACCAAATTATCTACTATGGGCTCTAACCGCAGAGAAAGTCACCTTTTCATCTCTTCATCTGAAAAATGGCAATAGTTTTCAGCCAATTCAAAAGTCACATTAACTCTAAGCTGGGTGATAAGGACACCCAAATGTGTCTCAGTGTCTCTCTTACACACACACTCCCTCATAGGCACACAGGAAAATGCCTGGTACACAAAGGGCTCTTGCTCTCTACCACTTCTTCCACACTGGCAGCGGCAGCAACCCCCACATGATACATGAAAGAGTGGAGGTGAAACAGCTCAATCAAAAAAGCTTGGCAAAGGAAAAGAGAGTGTGCTTCTCAGAGAAGGTCTCCAGGGACAGGCCAGAAAATTTTTGCTCCTGCCTTCACCACCCTCACCAAATAATCCTGTTTGAGGTCTGCCTCCCTGAGTTTACAGGCCAACCCTCCCCTTTAACCTTTCATGGAAGGTGCAATATTAAAATTCACCCTGTTATTTGAAAAGTACATTGTGAGAAATGTCAGAATGCGGTTTCTATGTGCACGCTGGGGAGCACAGCTGAGAGCAATCTTGAAAGCCAAGCAGGTAGAAACTGATGAAGCAGGGTGCACAGGTAGAAAGGGAGCTTGGCGCTGCTTCAGCACATGCACGGGGCTATTTTGCTTCAGGCCAGATGCCACAGACTGACCCAGCAGGATGCAGATTACTCAACTTTCTGAAATGGAATATGGCTCTTCAGCTGCTCTCTACAAGGTTGCTTCATTTATTCTGATTAAGACTCATTCACTCTAGCCAGCCTATTTCCACAAGCCTCCAGCTGACTCAAGTTGTCCTCAGTTAAGGACAATAAACACTGAGCCATATAAAAAAAAAAAAACCTCAGAGGAGTCATTTCTTAACAGTAAGGATGGCAATTCTCTTAAACCTGTAAACCTGAATATGAAATTAAGACTACAAAAATATAAACATCCCTTCTCAAGTCTGTTAATACTAGTCATTCCCTTTATTACCTAAAAGTGAGAGAATTCTTGAGCACACATTTGAAACTCAAAAATGCTGCTGGATTAGAATCAAAGCATAATGTCAAGCCAGTTGGAAGAAAGAGAGCATTCCTAAAAATCCTGTCATCTGCTGGCAGAGTTTTAAAAGGGGGATTGGGGCGAGATACTCTGGGTACCTGTCTTTAGAGGCAGAATCTACAGTGGGTACAGTTCCAGACAGGGCATGGCCAGCATTCCTTTTGCTTTCATTTCTCATTAGACAGTGTCTGTGATGGTTAATTCACCATTCAGGGACATCCATAATTCCGTCTTAGGGTATTGTGGTTTCCCTCTGTGATCAGGGAAATTCAGATTTAAATAATTCAGTACTTGCCTGATGCTAAGTATTGGAACTGTTCAACTGGGGCTTGAGCAACAAACCTGATGCCAAACAGACAGGAGCACCATGATGCAGAAAAAGGCCTTGGAGTGCTGACTGGCTGGATAGATCTAATACTCATGAAGTCACGAGAGCATATCCACTTCCAAGTCAGGAGCAAAGGCTCTTTCTCTGTCTCAGGATAACTACCACCACTGTTTATTCAGGAATGCAGGTAACTAAAGGTAAGAGTAAGATGGACTGAAGTAAAGCTAGAGGCTTAATCCTACACCTACAGAATTCTTAGCAGAAGCCTACTCTATTGAGAACAGCTTGAGACATCAAATTGCCTAGTCTTCTACATTTCTAGAATTCTTTGAGGAAGACTGTCTATTGTCATTATATTACTCTGGGATCTTATGTAGGCCTCAGACTATGAGACAATCTTAATACCAATAACATCCTTTCTCTGAGAACAGTGACAAAGGTGTCAACAGACAACAAGCTCTATTACAACAGACCGTATTTATCTTGCTCACCACTGTATCTTTCATGCTTATAACAGTAGGTAAACAATCAAATGTGCTTTGTAGGAAGAAAGGGACTGTATTAGTTACTTTTCTAGAGTCAATGGTCTGCAAGAGAGCAGATTTAATACAGCACATTTACACATTACAACATTCACACACACAGGCCAAATGCAGGAAGAGCGCAGAACATCTGTCTGTCTTGGGACTGGAGACCTGAAAGATCCAATCGAGGGCTGGGAACCCACAGCAATGTCCCATGTAAGTCTGTGTCTGCACTAAAAGGCTGAAAAAATCTATACTGGAGCCAGGGTATGACACTTACAGTGGAGATCAAAACCAGAGCTCCCCTGAAGCAAACAGCAGCCATCCCCAACAACAGCAAGGCCCCAAGCTCCTGCGATGAGAACGGCCGAGTTCCCTTCGAGAGAACCAGCTGCAATAGAGAACTGGGAAACAGCTGGCCCCTATCTTCTGCTCATGTTCTGCTTTGTGCTGTGTCGGCAACAATCCTCAGGTGGATCCTCTATGCCCAGAACCATACCAATTCAGTCCAGCTGGGTGTTCCTCTCATGTTGACCGTATCAGTCCACCACAGAGACTAACTCTGCAAGCTACATGTGACATGAAATCAACCCCAGTCAAAACACTACCTCGACCAAAAGACAGCCTGACACAAGGCACAAGGCCATGCCAAGTGTGAGCACTTCACTGGTTGGGGGAAATGGGCAGAGGGCAAGGTGGTATTCTGACAAAACAGACTCCTCTCCTGGTGGAAAAGCTTCCTTAGCTAGTGGAAGAAACAAGTGGCCTGGCGCACTTCTTAGTGGCACGCTGCAACCATGAAAAATGCACAGCGTAGTTCACACCATCATGGGTTTCAATCAATGTCAAGCTTGTCAAGACAAAGGAATGGAGGCAATGCAGAAAGGCCAGCTTCTATTCTTATTAATATAAGGATTCAGGTCCAACTAAAGAGACTTAGAAAGCCAGCAGAAAACTCAAACTTGCTGCCCACGGTCAACCTGAGATTAAACAAGACTTTAACCAAACTAGACTTTATGTTATCATATTATAATAACTACTGCTAATATTCGTTAAATTTTACTTATGAACCAGGAAGTAGGCTAAGTTCTTTGCATGAATATTTTATTTAAACCTCACAAAAATCCTGTGAGAGGTACTGTCATTTCTTTCTGGTTATTTTGTTTTGTTTTTTTGAGACAGTGTCTCATTATGTAGTTCAGGCTGGCCTTGAACTCATCATATAGCCCAGCTGGCCTCAAACTCTCAGCGATGCTCTTGCCTCAACCTCCTGAGGCAAGTGCTGGGATTATAGGCGTGCACCACCACACCTGGCAGTCATTTCTATTTTATAGATGAGGAACCTAAAGAAAAGTGGGTTTCAGTAATACCTCCCAGTTCATAATGAAACCAAGTCTCAGATTCTGGCTGGCTGGACTCCAAGCCCATGTTCCTTGCTCTTGACCTCTAGCTGATGAGTATGCAGGTGGTCAAGTCTAACTCTTTCAACTTCTTTGAAACTTAGCCAATACGTCTAGACTCAAAAATGGCTACAGTGGGGTCAGGGATTTAGCTCAGTGGTACAGTGCTTGCCTAGCAAGCGCAAGGCCCCAAGTTCGATCCCCAGCACCCAAAAAATGAAAAAAATATGGCTGAAGAATCTTAACCACATGGGCTGACTTTTGTTATGGAAGTTCCTGGATACAGAATTAGAAAGAAAGTTTAAAAACCAGGCCCTAGGGGTTGGGGGTATAGCTCAATGGTAGAACCATGCTTAGTATGTTCAGGGCCCTGGGTTCAATCCCCAGTATACACACACACACACACACACACACACACACACACACACACACACACACAAATGCAGGCCTCGAAAAGCTATCCATGTTGACTCAAACTCTTCAATACTCCTAACCTGAGAATAATTGTCCAAACACCACACACAATTCTTAACCCATATTCATGCTAATTCCATACAATGCCTTGAATTAGAAGATTTTCTCATTACTGGGATTTTTCTGAAATCTCAAAAATAAGCCCAAAGGCTATGCTTTGGCCTTGTAATTGTTATTTTGATCTTATAAGCTCTGCTGTCTTATGATTTCTTCACGTGAGGAACTCCTGAGGAAGATCAATCTAAAACAGCTCTTAAATTGAGTTGAGTTTATTGCCAATTATACCATTTTCTTATCCCTCTTCACTTTGTCACATAAGTAGGAAGTTTATGTTTGCATAGTTTTTCTAAAGGACAAAAAGAACCCACCAAAATATAGTTTTCCAAGACAGAGAGAAGGAGTTAGGATGATTATCTTTTGCCGAAGAGGGTTTAAGAAAGAGACAATGATTTCATTTCTTTGGGAAAGAGGCTAACAAAGGATTTTGACAGGTCTTACATCAATTAAGTTGTGATTAACATGATCCCATAGACTTTTCTCAGTGCTAGCTGATTTCAGATTCAAAAAGCTTGCATGGTTTGTGTTAACAGCCAAAAAACTCTACCTTCCCCCAACTGCCATGCACTCAAGTCATTATCCCACAATCTGAGGAGACAGATTTAGGATTAATAATTTATTACCTTCCTGTACTGCAATGTAGTTAAGAATGTAGGACAGTTTGGCAGGAGAAAGTTCCTGCTGAAGGCTCATTGCTGTAAGATATATTCCATCTACATTAAATTAGGTGCCCAGAAGATACAAGAAAGGGAGGGATATAACACCATCTAAAAAGTCTCCCAAAAATGCTCTTCCCCAAAAGATAAAACCAATGCACGCTCAAAATATATCAGTCTCTTAAGAAAAAAGACACTACTTGGCCTGATTGCTGTAACAAGAGCTAGAGCCCTCGATGTACAACCAAAGGATAAGGACAAACGAAATGAGGAAAGCGAGATCAGATCCCACAAGTGCCTTCTGTCTGCTGGGGACACTTAACCTGGGCTAGTGAATGCAGCAGAAATGAGGACAAAAGAGAATGGCAAGTAGTGGAGAAGAGATGTTTTGCTAAGCCAGGAGCTGTCTTTGTCCTATCTGTAGTCTTTTTGGGGGCTGAGGGTAATAATCTCTTGTACCCAAAGTTTGAAACTATCAAAATATACAACATGGCAGTTAGAGAAGATAGAGATCGAAATATTTTTAGTTGGGCATTATGGTATGTGCCTGTAATCTCAGTACTCTAGGAGGCTGAGGCAGGAAAACTGCAAGCTCAAGCATGGCTTGGGCAATTTAGCAAGACCCTGTCTCAAAAAAACAAATTTTAGCTGGGCATGGTGACTCATGCCTGTAATCTCAGCACTCAGGAGGCAGAGGCAGAGGCAGAACAATTGCTGCGAGTTTGAGGCCAGCCTGGACTACATAGTGAGACACTATCTCAGGAATAAAAAAAAAAAAATTTTTTTTTAATTAAAAAAATAAATAAAATAGGGCTGGGGATTTGGCTCAGAGGTTAGAGTGCTTGCCTTGCAAGCACAAGGCCCTGAATTCGATCCCTAGCACCAAAAAAGTAAAAAAATTAAAAGGACTGGGAGTGTAACTCAGTCCTTGGGGAAAGGCCTTGGGTTCAATCCCCAGTACCAAGGGAAAAAAATCGTTTTTATAATACACGAGAAGGGTGACTACAAAATGGCAGGAATAGGTAATCACAAATGGGCTTTCTTATGCTTTCCTATACTGTACTGGATTAAACTTACCCAACTAGGCAATCACAGGCTGTCCCAGCATGGCCAGACCAGCTGGAGCAGGGCAGGCAAAAACACATGTAATCCTGACAACTGGTCACTCCGTACAACAGGATTTGCCAGTGGTGGCGAATCTATTGCATGCGTGCCACAGCAGGCTGTTTGTGTCACTGAGAGCTCTAAAAGGTTCTCGATCACTGGACCAGACTATAAAGGCACAGGGAAAGCCCGTCTGATGTTTATTAGACACATGCTACAGAGCTGAGGTGGAAACAGAATCACCAGAGGTCAAGAAGTGCTGAGGGGTAGGAGGGGTGGTGGTGGAAGAAGGAGAATGTTAGAATTTGCCAGAGTAAAGGATCACATGAACACTGTATGCCAGTGGAGACACCAGAAAAGTCTCACCTTAGGAGTAAGGGCCACGTACAGCATGGCTTCTGAGCCTCTCCTCCCAAACCTTAAAACCATTATGGTGCAATAATCAAAAGAAGCAGAGACTTCATCAGAGCTTAATATAGGAGTTCAGACCTAAGGCCTCAAGGCAATCAGAAAGAAGTTTATGTTGACCTGAATCAGAAAACAGCAGGAGGGACTAGGGATTTAGCCCAGTGGTTAGAGTGCTTGCCTGGCAAGCACAAGGCCCCACGTTCGATCCCCAGCACCAAAAAAAAAAAAAGAAAAGAAAAGAAAACAGCAGGCAAATGGTAATGACGTGTGTAGCAGAATGGAGCACAGAAACATGAGATGAATGGTGACTTTTTAATGTGGAGGAGAGAAAAGAATAGAGAATGACTCAGGGATTTCTATGTCAGAATACAGAAGGAGATATTCTTTTTATGTTTTCAGGGAATAAAGGCGGAGAAAGAGGGGCAAAAGATCCCAGGTTTGCTGGGCATGGTGGTGCACACCTGTAATCCCCGAACTCGGGAGGCTACCACATGAGCCAGTAATTCCACTTGTAGATATATACCCAAGAAAATGAAAAACACATATTCACACAAAAAACTGTACACAAATGTTCATAGCACCATTATTCATGATAGCCAAAAAGTAGAAAAACCTCAGTGGCCATCAACTGATGAATGGATAAATAATGGATAAATTTGGCATATCCATATAATATTATTCAATAATAAAAAGGAATAAAGTACTGATATCTGCTACAATATGGATGAGCCTTGAAAACATTATGTATTGTGAAAGCCAGACATAAAAGACTATGAATGATTCATTCACAGGAAATGTCCAGAATAAGCAAATCAACAGAATGAGAAAGTAGATTAGCAGTTGCTAGGAGTTGGGGGACAGGGGATATAAGGAGTGATCGCTAATGGACTCAAGGTTTCTTTTGCAGATAATGAAAATGTTCTGGAATTAGCAGTATATCTCAAAAACAAACAACAAAAAACATCCTCCAATCTTTTACTGCAGAACAACTGAATTCTATTCATTTATTTAGGACTACATTTACTGGTTTGTATTGAAACTTCTCTTCAGTGAGATTAACTGCTTGAAGACAGACTCTCATCAACTTTCTCCTGGCCTATTTCATTAGCTTCCTAATGGTTACCCTTATCTCTAACCCTGATATTGTTCCCCTTTGCATTCTCACCCCATTTCTACCATTATCATTCTTCTAGACTCCAACAAAGTTGATCTGGAAATTTACCAGCATTACAGGATAACCAATACAGCATCAGTACATTATGACATTGCTGGCTGTGGTGGCCTGGAATCCTAGGACTTGGGCTTCTGAGTCACAAGAATTGGGAACGTGAGCCAGTCTGGGCTACCTAGTGAGTTTGAGGACAGCCTGGATTACGTAGTGAGATCCCATCTCAAAAAAACAGAAAAATAAGCCAGACATGGTGGTGCACATCTATAATCCCAGTACTTGGGAGACTGGAGCAGGAGGATCACAGCAAGTTTGGGACCAGCCTGGCTCCATGGTGAGTTCAAGGCCAGCCTAGACTGTATTGTGAGACCCTATCTCAAATAAAAAAGAAAAAAGAAAGTACACAGACAAATCACTAAAGCATGAAAAGAAAACACTACTTCATATTTTTTTGGTTGATCCCTTTAGAGTTCTGTTTTGGGCATCTATGTATAATATGAGCATAATGCTACCTGATATAATACATAAACAAATATATATTAGGGTACGTGTCCAACTTTTCTTTCTGCAACACTGGGGATCAAATCCAGGGCTTTGTGCGGGTTAGGCAGGCAACTTCCTACTGAACTAGCTTCCCAGCCCAAATCTTTTTCATTTCTGAGATAGGGTCTTGCTATGTTGGCCAGGTTGGTGCCAAACTCCTGAATTTAAGGGATGCTCCCACCTTGAAGATGACCTCCTAAGTAGTTATACTACAGGCATAGGTTAACATGCTCAACTTTTCTAGGGTCCTAGGGTAGTCACTGGTAATAACTTTTCTAGGGTCCTAGGGTAGTCACTGGTCCTAGGGTAGTCACTGGTACAACACAGCCCCTACCCTGGGAGAGTGTCCAGTTCATGGAAGAAATAGATATATAAACACTGCGGTATGGTAAGTGAAAAAATGGAGGGATGCCAGGCAGAGTGCTGCTGCAACTAGAGAAGCGTTTAGCTTATCCTCAACTTTTCTTATGGATTATAGTGTATAATCAAGAACATTAGTAGACTACCTCCCTAAAAAGATTGCAGTTGCGGATCCTTAGCATGGCAAACAAAATCCTTTGTGAGCTGGCTACCACCTACCTCTTCAAGAACAGCCAATCCAAGCGGGGCATGGAGGCACACCTCTGTAATCCCATCACTTGGGAGGATGAGGCAGGAGGATCATTGTGAGTTCAAGGCCATCCTGGGCTACATAGTGAGCTCAAGGACAGCCTAAACTACGCAACAAGACCCTGTCTTCAAAAAAAAAAAAAGAATACCAGCTTCACTATTTATATTCCAGCAGCACCAAACAGCTTACTGAGTTTCTTCTATATACCAGGCTGCTCCACACTTCATGCCTTTCCTCTTACATTCCTACTGCCTGCCTTTTGAATCCTTCAACTTCAACCTTTAAAACTGCTCAAGCATCAGCTTCTCTGGAAGGGACTCCTTGAATCTCCCCTTCACCTCTAAGCTAAACGCTTCTCTAGCTGCAGCAGCACTCTGCATGGCATCCCTCCATCTTTTCACTTACCGTACCGCAGTGTTTATATATCTATTTCTTCCATGAACCGGACACTCTCCCAGGGTAGGGGCTGTGTTGTATGCATCTTTATTACCCCAGTGACTACCCTAGGACCAGACTCCTATGTAAGTTCTCAAAGAATGCTTCCAAATTGAATGTCTTTTTCTCTGTACCCAAAATACTAAGTAATTGCATAATCTCCTTCCCTGAAACAGAAGGTCAGAAAACGTTTTCATAACCAATTGTTAGCCCTAGGCCATAAATCTATATACAGAACTCTTTAGGTACACAGGTTCTTTGCTTAGATATGTTAATATATTAAGATTTTATTCTCATGGTCTTTGTTTCAAAAGTGTTGTATCTCCTTAAGGTACCTTTGTATACCTGAGCTCTGATTGTATTGATTTTATAGTTTAATTTTCAAAGGATAATTTCCTTATTGCTAATTTATTAATTTATTCAGTCAAGATGTATTTTTATGGTACACCTACTATGTGCCTGATTTTGTACTTCCTTGGCATCTAGCAAAAGTGAAAGAAGTAAGATCCCTGCTCTCAACAAGTTGACAAACTATTATAGGAATTTTCAAGTTCTTGGGGTCACCTCACATTTCTCCCCAGTTGATAATCACCAGGCCCAAAATGCTATTTTCAAGCCACCTAAAAATAAAAGTAAACAGAAAAACAGCTACCAGCTAGCTACTCGATGGCCCATAAGTAAGACATAGATCATCTTTATCAAATAAATTATAATCACTGCTCTCTAGCATTCACCATTGAACTCAAAAGCAGAAATGAAAAAGAAAGCCCTTAAATATAAATGAGTGGTTTCCTGAAGGCCTACCAAAAGTGGAGGAAACTATTAAGCGGAAAACAAGAAGAGGAGTAACTGGAGAACTCCCTTATTTTGGTTAGTTTTTCAGAAAAAAAACATATAATCCATAGGCTAATGACAACAGCAATCAAGAACACACTTTTGGCCTGGCATAGTGACACACCTGTTATCCCAGCACTCAAGAGGTTGAAGCAAGGGGATACTGAGTTCAAAGGCAGCCTAGGCCAGGGAGCAAAAAAAAAAAAAAAAAAAAAGAAAAAGAAAAAGCCAGGTGTGATGGTGCATATCTATGATCTCAGCACTTAGATGGCTGAGCCAGGAAGATTATCATGAGTTCAAGGCCAGCCTAGGCTACACAGTGAGTTCAAGGCCAGTCTGAACTATACAGAGAGACTCTGTCTCAAAAACAAAACAAGACAAAAAGCAAACAAAAAAACCAAAATGAATCAAAAAACAGGTTCCAGGGCTGGGGATTTAGCTCAGTGATTAGAGTGCTTGCCTTGCAAGCACAAGGCCCTGAGTTCAATCCCCGGCACCACCAAAAAAAAAAAAAAAAAAAAAAAAAAACAGGTTCCAAAATCAACACACAAAAATCAAGAGACTTCCTGTTCACCAATAATGAACAATCTGGGAAAGCAATCGAGAACAGAAACAAAAGGGAGAAAGAATTCCATTCAGAATAGCTTTAAAAATAAAATACTGGGGCTGGGGTTGTAGCTCAGTGGTAGAGCACTTACCTGGCATGCACAAGGTCCTGGGTTCAATCCGTAGGACTACCAAATAAATAAATAATATAAAATACTCAAGAATCAACCTAATCGAGGAGATGAAAGGCCTCTACAATGAAAATTACAGAACACTGAAGAAATCAAAGAAGACATTAGAAAATGGAAAGATCTCCCTTGTTCATGGATCAGCAGAACTAATATTGTTTAAATGGCCATATTATCAAAAACACTTTACAGATTCAATGTGATCCCTATGAAAATACCAAGAACAATCTTCACAGAACTAGAAAAAAACAATCCTAAAATTTATATGAAAGCACAAAAGACCCAGAGTAGGTCAAAGAAGTCTTGAATAAAAAGAGCAAGTTTGGAGGCATCACAATACCCAATTTCAAATTATATTACAAAGCCATAACAACAAAAATAGCATGGCACCAGCATAAAACCAGACATGTAGAGCAATGTAATAAAACAGAAAACACAAATATAAACCTATGCACCCATACTATCTGATTTTTGACAAAGGAGCCAAAAATATGCTGGAGAAAAGCCTCTTTAACAAATGGTGCTGAGAAAACTGGATATCAACATGCAGAAGATTGAAACTAGAGCCCTATTTCTCACCTTGTACTAAAAACAAATCAAAATGCATCAAGACCTACATATAAGACCAGAAACTACTGGAAGAAAACAGGGGAAACACTTGAAGCTACAGGCACAGGCGAAGCCTTCCTGAATAGGAAGGAAATTAAAATAGCAGAGGAAATAAAATCAAGATTCAACAAATGGGGGTGTGGAGGCACAGTGTGCATAACTTAGTGACTTGGTGAAACCCTGTCTAAAAAATAAAAGGATGCAACAAATGAGACTACTTCAAACTAAAAACCTTCTGCACAGCAAAGGAAATAATCAACAGAGTGAAAAGACATCCTACAGGTTGAGAGAAAAATTTGTGATGGCTACTCTTCTGACACAGAATTAATAACTAGACTATATAAAGAACTCAAAAAGTAATTCAAAAAATGTAACCCAATCAATAAATGGACAGAGAAATTAAATAGATACTTCTCAAATGAAAAAGTACAAATGGCTAACAAGCATATAAAAAAAACTTCAATGTCTTTAACCATTAAGGAAATGCAAATCAAAACTCCACTGAGATTCCATCTCACCCCAGTCAGGATGGCTATGGTCAAAAAAATAAAAAACAGTAAATGCTGGCAAGGATGAAGGGAAAAAGGAACCCTTCTACACTGTTTGTGGGAATGTAAATTAAGTTAATAACAGCCATTATGGCAATCAGTATGAAGTTTCCTCAAAAAAATAAAATTAGAAATACCATACTATAGTGATACATGCAGAACCATGTTTATTGTGGCATGATGCACAATAGCTACACTGTGAAAACAGCCTAGATGCCCATCAACAGATGAATGGATAACGAAAATGTGGTACATATGCACAGTGGAATATTATCCAGCCATAAAGAATAACAAAATCAAACCAGGCATGGTGGCACAAGCCTGTAGTCTCAGCACTCAGGAAGGCCAAGACAAAATGATACAGTTTCAAGCCCAGCCAGAGCAATTTAATGACACCTTGACTCTAAAAGAAACTACAAAGGGCTGGAGAGGTAGCTCAGCATGAGGGCCCTGAGTTCAATCCCCGGTACAACAAACAAATTTTAAAAACCCTCCAAATTTCTCTAAAATGGAACACTCTAACTCCCACTGTAACTACTCCTAAAAGTGCTCACTGGGGTGCTGTTTTTAAGTACCAGGTTCAAGGGGTACTACAGACTAGTCCAAAGAGCCCACAATGCTGTGCTTAACCAAGTACAGATGAAAATACAGAAAGACTCAGAATTCCTTTTTCTCCCCTGTACTTCAAATTTCTCAAATAACAAGCAACTTATGACTATTCTCAGCTAAAAAGAAAAAAAAAAGAAAGAAAGAAAAAAAAATTCTTTGGTCCTCCAAAAGATCACCTGTGGCTGGAAGTCAGAAAAGAAAGAGCATGAGCTCTAAAATGAACAACCCCAAAGTCAGGATCCTGACTCTTTCATGTTCTTGCTGTGTGCCCTTGATCAAGTCGCTTTGCCTTCCCAGGCCTCAATTTCCTTATCTCTAAAGTAAAAATAAAACTATCTGTTTTAGAGTTATCGTGAAGATTAAATGAAATAAAGTACGCAATGTTTTTAATCGGGACTCTGGTGGCGCACACCTGTAATCCCAGATGCTTGGGAGGCTGAGGCAGAAGGATCACAAGTTAAAGCCCAGCCAGCCTGGGCAAAGGGCTCTGAAACTACTTGCTTAGCATATGCAAGGCCCCGAGTTCAATCCCCAGTACCACACACACAAAAAAATGTGATTCTGCTAATTTGATGGTGCTAAAATTACTTACTTGTTTAATTCAAAAGATTGTACATAAAATGTTGCCAAGAAATAGCCAACAAAGTATCATCTGGAGTAAAAACATTCAGGTCAGCTTTCTATCAACTGCAATTTCCACTTTCTTAATTATGCAATCATCAACCACCAATGCAAGAAAACAAAAACCCCAAAGCTGATGTTACTAAAATTCCTAAATATAATAATTACTTGGCTCTCAAGAGCATGCCCACCAATTGCTCTAAGGAGGCAACAGAAATCTTCGTAATTTTAAGAGCAAAAGGCTAATTAGTTATCCCCAACAGTGGTCTCTACAGCTGAAGGCTTTTGGTCATTGCCTAGAATAGCAGCATACTCAAGTTTTGAAATTGCCATTTTCTTACACTCCATACTCTGAAGCGAACTATGTCAACAAAAAAAAAAAAAAAGAAGAAGAAAAAAGACAGAGTATCCTTTGAAATTTAGTCTTTTTCACTGATTTCTGGCAAGAAGTTCTAGAGGGGTGACATAATCTCAAGGAGGAAGGCATACTCCATGAAATCTATCAACACAACCCCTTTCTATGGAAAAAGCATTATCTTCTCCTTGTAAGTATAGATTTTTCTGGGGAAGGAAGCAAAGTATCATTTACTGAGTGCACACATTCAGAATGCTGTACAGTATCACAGTGTATGAAAGAGATCTTAGCTGGGCATAGTAGTGCACACCTGTAATCCCAACACTCAGGAGGCTGAGGCAGGGGGATTACTGTGAGTTTGAGGCCAGCCTGGGCTACACAGTAAGTTCAAGATCAGCCTGGACTACATAGTGAGACCCTGACTCAAAATAATGACAATAATAATAATAATAAAAATTTTACAAAGGAATGAGATAGATCTTGTACTTCCTCAAAGACATTAGGTAACCTGCCCAATGTCCTAATCATTAAGAGGAAACATGTAGCTCTAGAATCCAGATCTGTCTAACTTTGAAAGCTTTTTATTTTAAATACATCTTTATCAAATCTCAGAATGATGGCACCAATGTTCCCCTATGAGAAAGAATCAAATTTTAAATTTTGGTTCCAAAGCAGACAAAAAAAACCAAATAAACTCACCAAGCCAGGCACAGTGGTGCATACCTGTAATCCCAGCTACTCAAGAGGTTGAGGCAAGAGAATCACAAGTTCCAGGCCAGCCTGGGTAACTTAGTGACACACTGTCTCAAAAAAATAAACAAGGCTGGGAGTGTAGCTCAGTGGTACACCATTTGCCTAGCATGTACAAAGCCCTGGGCTTAATCCTCAGTTCCTTAAAATAAATATCCACCAAAAAGATGACAGTTTTTGTCAAATAGCAGATCACTTTTCTGTCTCCCAGTAGTTTTAAAAATGACCTAAGAGATTCACAGAGTACCCCATTTAAATATGAAATCTATAAACAAAATGGTACCTGTTGACAACCACAGAGCACTGAAGCAGAAGCAAGTATAAAATAGATACAGGCTTCTCAACTGCTTCACAGATGTCCGCCAACAATATCCTGATAAAATCCAGGAAGCAGCACTTGGCTTGACTCCCAGCCTCTTCTCCATGGCCTTCCAGACAGCTGGAACCAATACACTAGAAAGACAGAAACAGAAGAAATTAAATGCTAAGTAATTAATAATTGATTCCTGGAAATGTGGGATGCTAGAGAATGTGACAGATTAAAAGAAAGAGAAATTTCAAGTTTGTCTTTCAGTGCTCATCCCTGCCAGTAAATTTGAAACCTGAGCTTTGACATAGCCTATAATTATCAAGACAACAACAAAGCAAGGGATATAAAATGAATTCACTGCAAAGCTGAAACATTTTATATTCCATGATGGTGTAACCTAACAATAAGTCATCTATGTCACAGAATAGAAAGAGCACCAGCCTGAAAAAAAGCACTTTCAGTTCCAGTTCTGCTAACAGCTTTGTGAATTTGACCAAATATATTTTCTTATCTATGAAAGGATTGGACTTCTTAACTAACCTGAGAGTGTTGTAAAACTTTTTAATATGATTGTATTTAGGTAGGGCGTGAACTCTCCATATTGCTATAACACCCACTATTACTGTTTTAAAAATCTATTAAATTTACTTCAGCGTTATCCCGCTGATCCTTAAGAGTCATTTGCAATTCCAGGCTTAAATTCACTTACACATTCAGCAACCATTTATATCAGGCACTGCACTGGCTACTCTAGCATCTAGGGGCTGCTTAATTCAGAAACCTTCCAGCAGGGGGAAAAAAAATCTATTATTTCCAGAAGTTTCTTCCTTCTTATACAGCTTTATATACTGTATAATTACAAAAATCTTGATGATATTATGAGTTCACAGGAGTTGTGAAGAAGCAACTCAAATATTTGCTGGGGCTTCATGCAGTGGAGCGCACCTGTAATCTCAGCCACTTGACAAGCTGAGGCAGGAAGATCATTTGAGCCCAGGAGTTCAAGGTCAGCCTGGGTAAAATTACAAGATTCCATCTTTTAAAAAATGACAGACAAAGAGACAAAGGTAGAGACGAAGAAGACAAAAAAGAGGAGTAAAAATCTTGTGTCCTAACTATGTACCTGCCATCCACCTCTGCCAAAAGATATAGGCTCACCCTCACCCCCAGCCAGCATACAGAGACATCAGCTTGCCTGGATTGGATTTCACTGCTAATGCCAAGCCACACATACACACACCACTGCAAAACTGAGATGTAGCCTACTTAAGTAAAGGCTTTCACTGAGGACTTCATCTTTCTCACTCAATTCAATCCATTCCTACTTTTTGTTTTGTAGTTGTATGTTAGGGAGCAGGGGACAGGAAAGAAGTGTGTGGGCAAGGGACACATTCAAAAGAGTATGAAATGGAGACTAAATTTAAGAAAGTATATCCAGCAACTTCCCTACCCTCCCAAGATGGAATGGGTGAGAGTGTATGTGTGTATGTGTGCGTGTGCATTCTTACCCAACACATTTCTGCCTACCACAAAAGGATTTAAAACTCAAGGTGACTCAACACCTGCCATCAATACCCTGGCAGGTGGGTGGGAAAAGCAGAAAAGAAATGAATAGGCTTTGAAAACAGGAGTAATAAACACCGTTGGACTAGCAAGCTGATTAGAAGTGCAATGTCTTACAAATCGTGCATAACAGAGGTAGAGCTAATTTCATTTGCACTCCCAACCAGTCATTCTGCTGAAACCTACAATTGCCTACAGGCACAAATCACTGTTAGGGTCCAGTTAAAGACTTACTGACCAGAGGCAGGAACAACAACACATCACCAAGATCCAAATGGTTTGTTATCAAATCAAAGGATAACAACCCAGGGAGAGAACATACACCCCCACAATACTTGACAAATGAAAATCTAGAAAAGCTCCCAATAGTTCTGGCATTTAGGGCGTTACAAGTACACCCGAAATAAAAGCACTCTCTGTTGCAGCAGCTGTTCAGACAGAGCAGGGGGTAATGTTTACTTAATACTTCAGGTTGATGGGGGATGTATCATAGTTCAGTCTGTCAGCTACATACGTGGAACTCCATTTATGTACACAGCGATAAGATATGTTTGAATAACGACAGAGCACGTCTGAAACAGCCTATTCAGCGGGTGTGAGTAATCAAGAGTAATGCTTCAAAGAAAAAAGTCTGATATTTGGGAAAGTTACAGAACAGACTGCCATGAATAGTTTTGCTTATATTTGCAGACGCTGTTTTCCAAATAGCTAGAAAAATGAACAGATTGTTCTGGGAGGTCGTCTCTTCAATTTGTTCCTAGTTTCCAGTCTGTTAATCACAAGAAAGCACTAGGAGACTCGGCTAATGCTCTTCATTAACAGTATCTATTGTCGGGCACAAACACCATGAGGTGAGAGCAGGAAAAGCATTCCTGGAACCCGTCTGAGGTTTTCCATTTTGATTTCTTTCACTTCATCTTTGTGCTCAATGCAGCCACTACAGGACCCTCTGCGAGGGTAGGCAGAACTTTCAAAATCCTGAATGAGGCAGGTTTCTTGTAATTTACACGTCGTGCTGAACCCTGCCCCCCTTATTCTGCAACAATTTTCATTCTCGTTAAGGAGATCAAACACTGGAGACAGCAGGTAAGGGCGAGGCTGCAGAGGTCCATCATGTTGAAAGGGCGGCAGCGCCCGGACCCTGATCTGTCAGTCTGTCAGGGAATGGAGGAACCTGAATGACCAGACTGGGGCCCCAAAACAGCAAGAGTTACGCTGGGTCTCGAGCTCCGCACCTGTAAGACCGGAAGCAGATGACTCCCCTGGCCGGGGCAGGAGCGCCACTGCCAGGTCCCAACACCCGGCCGGCGCACCCCCAGACATTGCCCGTCCCGCCTGCCCCTCCCCTGAGCTCATGGTCCTCGGCCTGGCAGCCAGCCTCCCCGGCCACCTACCGGGGCTCAGGACCACACAGCGGGGCCCTGGCTCTCGGCGGCCTCCGCCTCCTCCCGGTCCATGGACTTGGGGGCCCCAACTTTCTCTCCCCTCACCCGGAGGAGGAGGAGATAAAGGAAGAAGGCAGTGCGGCCTCCCCACCCGGACAGCTCCCTCTCGCCTCAGTCTCCCCGGACAGCTACGGCGACCGGAAACACCGCCTCCTCCCACCTCCCGGAGCTCAACCCGGAAACACACTCTCCATGCTAATCAAGCTCTCCCACCCCCACCCTCCGGAAGCGCAATTCCAGCCGCGAGCCCGAGGGGGAGGAGGGGCAGCACTAGGGGTAGAACTACGCACAGAGCGAAGGAGTTTGGGTCCCCAGCCTCTGGCCTCCCGCTCTCCAGGGGCAGTCTGCAACCTTGCTATCTCTGCACGAGCCTCAGGCCCCAGACTCGGGCAATGCCCACAAGGAAGATGGCGGCAACAGCGGCACCCCCTACGGCTTAGCGCCCTGCAGTGCCATTGGCCAGATCCCGGAGTGAGATCGCTGCGGATTGGTGTAGAGCTATGCGGGGGTGGGGGTGTAGCTGCAGCAGCCTGGAGCCAGGAGTGGGCAACGCGGCGTGAGCAGCGGCCCCAGGCTCCCGGAGCATCGCGCCCTGAGAAGACTTCGCCGCTCCGGGCCGCAGCCTGGTGAGCTCAGCCCCCTTCAGGCCCCCCCCCACGCATCCCAACCGGAGCCTCTCGGAGCCGGCGCTGATCGATACAGACACACCCCGGGGACCCTATCGCGACTTCATCGTGCCATATCGCGACATCATCGTGCCCTGTCGAGACTCCATTTTGTCACAGCCCTTTTCAGTATATATCTTTTTCTTAAAAATTTGCCCTGTCATGTATGGGGACTCTCCACTCCTCCATGTCGTGATTTTGCTGTGATCTCTTCGTGACATAACCGCGCCATCGTGAAATGTGATCTCATCGTCGCCCTGTCGTGACTTCATCAATGTCGTGTTGTGATCTGGCTGCGGCGGGACAGGTGGTGACCGCCAGGAACCCTCTTCCCCCCCTCATATCCCCGTCTCAGCAGGCCCGCTTCGATTATCCGGCTTTTGGATTCTCTGTTGTCCCAGGAGCTACCCGAACCCTTCTTGCTGATCCAGCCCCTGCTGGTATTCACAGCTGATAGCGGGACGGGGAGGGCGAGGACAGGGAGCTGAAGGGGTTAATTCTGCTGCCGCTGCCGCCACCACCACTGCCGCTGCTGCTACTGCTCCCGCAGCCTCTGCCTGCCCGAGGGAGGGATGGGAGAGAAGGCGAGGAGCCCGCGGGGGCGACTGGGAGCCCTGGCTGAAGGGGTGGGGTCCCCAGATGGGCCGCCAAGCCTTCCCTGGTGAGTTTGTATTCTCACTTTTGCTGAAGCTTATCTCTGACTCTGAAGAAGGGAGGGAAGTCTAGGATGCCCTTTTCCCCAGTGTCAGCCTGAGTCCGGATAATCGAACTTCACCCATGTATGTCTCCATTCTTCTGTCTGTCCTCACCACTCGCTCCCTGTGTGCCTCCTAGTAGGAGATAAAATCCGACCTCTGGTGCCAGGGTCTGCTGAGCAGTGGGGCCAGCCCACTCCCACCCCCAGGAGATCGGTGAGGAGAGCTGTCCAGCTGAGCATCAGGATGCATGGTCCTCCTTTCCCACTTTCTGGAGGTGACCTTGGACCAGGGTCCCTTCATCCCTGAGGATATGCAGGTCCAGCCTCTTAAAGGCGCTCCCCCAAGGGAGGTCAGTCTTGAGGAAGCCACCCCTCCAAGTCCTCCCTCCCCTCCCTCTGTGCTAATCCCTCCCTCCATCCTCCACTCCCACCCCCACCCCCGCCCCATACCTCCTCTGCAGAGGGATGCTCAGTCCCTCTTGTGTTCACAGTTGGGCAAGACGGGCATCATGGCCTCGGATTGCGAGCCAGCTCTGAACCAGGCAGAGGGCCGAAACCCCACCCTGGAGCGCTACCTGGGAGCCCTCCGTGAGGCCAAGAATGACAGTGAGCAGTTCGCAGCCCTGCTGCTAGTAAGGAACTTGCTGATAATTGGGAGGTGGGAAGGGCTGGGTGGTCGGTCCTCTTAAGGAATGGGGTCAGTGAGTCCCCAAGGATATGTAGGTGGTGCGGCAACCCCGGAGGCACCAAGGAAGGCCCAAAATTGATGCTTTTGTACTTTTTTTTTTTCTTGCTCCCCTGAGAATGGGGACAAAGGAGAGAATGGGGGGTGAAATGGCTATGATACTGGGGGCCCTGGAGGAGGCTGCCTGCATTTGCTTTCTGGGGCGTCCCAGAGCAGATGGGAGCTGACTCATAGAATAACAGCAGCAGGTAGAGTAACTAGTGCAGAGTACTTGAGGGCTAAGGATGATGTTTCTGGGACCTGAGAGAATTAAAGGACTAGAAGTGACTGAGGAGGGGGTCCTAGAGGATGGTCAGTAGGTTGCAGGTAAAGGAGGTGGCTCAGGTCTTAGCCTTGTTGAAGGACCCAAGCTGGGGACAGGGAGCAGCAGCTGCAGTGCTAAAAAGGGGGGGTTTGGTGTGTGGGGGGTGAAGGGAGGAGGGAGTACAGCCGCTGCTTGTTTGCCATGGCAACAGGGAGAAGGCTCTGGAGTCAAGGGCTCACACTGCAGCAGAGGAGGTGTTTAGGTGAAATGTAAGGGGAAATGTTTTGACACGCAGAACGGCGAGACACAGGAGCCATTTCCCCTGAGAAGGTGGCGGAAATGGATCAGAGACTTCTCTGGAGACAGCAATTAGGGAAGGACCCCAAATCCTTGGGGGATTTTAAACTTGTGTTCTAAGCCCCCTTCCAACCCAGGTTCTGGGCATCTAGATTAAACATCAGGAAGAACTTTTCAACTGGCCAGGTGATGAACTGTACAAATGAGTAGTTGAGGAAGACTGGACCTCCCTTCCATGGAATAATCCTAGATGGGAGGGATACAGAGATCACACCTGTCTGTCTGCAAGGAGAAAGAAAGCTGGGTGAAATGACCCCAGAGTGAGTGCTGTTGCATAACCTAATCCTGTTAGTCCTCAGTGCCCCAGGATGCAAGGAGGGGACAGTAGAACTTTCTACCTCTTTCTTTCATCCCGCTGATAGCACATACCCCCTATAGGTGACCAAGGCAGTCAAAGCAGGTGACATTGATGCCAAAACGCGGCGGCGGATCTTTGATGCTGTTGGCTTCACCTTTCCCAATCGTCTCCTGACCAGCAAGGAGGCCCCCGATGGCTGCCCTGACCATGTTCTCCGGGCCCTGGGCGTGGCCCTGCTGGCCTGTTTCTGCAGTGACCCTGAACTGGCCACCCATCCCCAGGTCCTGAACAAGATCCCCATCCTTAGCACTTTTCTCACAGCTCGGGGAGACCCTGACGATGCTGCCCGCCGCTCCATGATCGATGACACCTACCAGTGCCTCACAGCTGTAGCAGGCACACCCCGAGGGCCGCGGCACCTCATTGCTGGTGGCACCGTGTCTGCCCTGTGTCAGGCATACCTGGGGCACGGCTATGGCTTTGACCAGGCCCTCGCACTCCTAGTGGGGCTGCTGGCTGCTGCGGAGACACAGTGCTGGAAGGAGGCGGAGCCCGACTTGCTGGCTGTGTTGCGGGGCCTCAGTGAGGATTTCCAGAAAGCTGAGGATGCCAGCAAGTTTGAGCTCTGCCAGCTGCTGCCCCTCTTTCTGCCCCCAACAACCGTGCCCCCTGAATGCCTCCGGGATCTGCAGGCTGGGCTGGCACGCATCCTGGGAAGCAAGCTGAGCTCCTGGCAGCGCAATCCTGCACTGAAGCTGGCAGCCCGCCTGGCTCACGCCTGCGGCTCCGACTGGATCCCAGCAGGCAGCTCCGGGAGCAAGTTCCTGGCCCTCCTGGTGAATCTGGCATGCGTAGAGGTACGGCTAGCTCTGGAGGAGACAGGCACAGAGGTGAAAGAGGATGTGGTGACTGCCTGCTATGCCCTTATGGAGCTGGGGATCCAGGAGTGTACCCGCTGTGAGCAGTCACTGCTTAAGGAGCCGCAGAAGGTACAGCTCGTGAGCATCATGAAGGAGGCCATCGGAGCTGTCATCCACTACCTGCAGCAGGTAAGGGTGTAGTACTCCCCAAAGGGAGCCAGTATGGGGAGCCAGTGCAGGAGCCAGAAGGTAAGGGAAAGGGCTGGAATGCTGTGTGCACACGCGGCTGATACTGCGGCAGGCACTCCAGGAGTAGTGTGTGGCCGAGCGTCCCTCCCTCTCTCTCCCTCCCTCCACACAGGCACCTACCACACGCCATATGTGCACTCACATCACAGCACACACGCACACACACACACACAGAACACAGTAACCTCCCACTCATACAACACTCCCCAGTACACACACACTACACACCACACACAAAATTGAAGCAGTCTGTTCTGTTCACTTTATAGCGTTGTTTTACATACGCACACATACAAACTTGCTGTGGTGCTGGGAGAAGGAGCAGCAACCTCTGTAGAGGTTCTGCTGAATCCATCTGCACCCGCTCACCCAGCTCTCCCTCTTTGTGTGAGAGGCTCACCCTTCTATCTACAGGAATTCAATCATAATTCTGCTCCAGCCACTGAATTCACCAACCATATATCCAGCTAAACTGTGCTAAGGTCTCATCTTTTCTGATTTAGCCTAAAAGGGAGGGCACCTCCTCCCACTATTGGGGTATACACATGGTAGGCTATGTCTTCCCACCGCAGTAGAAAATGCTACTTAGCTGTAGGCCTGTGATTTTCCCCTAACCTTGAGCTATCCTAGAGGTGGAGAGAGGGTGATGAACTAGAATATCAGCCAGTATGGGGCATGCTGGCTGAGAGTTCACTCAGCAGACATGCATGGAGGGCCTGCTCTCATGGGCTTGTCCCTTCTGTAAGCTAGGTCCTGGGCACATGGGGTAGAACAAGGCTTGGCGCCCAACTTTGAAGGGCTTATAGGGCAGAGTCCCTTCTAGATGTCTCATTCTTAGGCTGACTGGCAGGTTGGTGAAGGGGGGATCCTTTGACCTCCTCCATCTCAGTGGGGTCTTGTGGCAATAGGTGGGGCCAGAGAAGCAGAAGGAGCCCTTTGTGTTTGCCTCGGTGCGGATCCTGGGTGCCTGGCTGGCTGAGGAGACCTCATCCCTGCGGAAGGAGGTGTGCCAGCTGCTGCCCTTCCTCGTCCGCTACGCCAAGACCCTCTACGAGGAAGCTGAGGAGACCAATGACCTTTCACAGCAGGTGGCCAACATGGCCATCTCCCCTACAACCCCAGGACCTGCCTGGCCGGGGGATGCTCTCCGGTGAGTTTGTAGTTACGGTTTGTCCAGCCAGACCATTCTAAAAACGTGTCACACAGTGACAAAATGACACTCTGTCCCACCCCAAACTAGGCTGTGCCAGGCTCCTGATTTGACCCGAGAATTCCCTTAGGATTATTTCTGTTTTGGGGGGCTTGTTCCCACAGGATTTGTGTAAGCCAAGTATCCCTTGCCAACCCCAGATTTCGCAATAAAAAGAGAACTTGCTGGGTGTGGTGGTGTTTGCCTATAATCCCAGCACTTTGGGAGGCTGAGGCAGGCAGGAAGATCATAAATCCGAGCCCAGCCAGGTCTACTTAGCTGCTTAGTGAAACCTTATCTCAAAAAATTCAAAAAGGGCCTGGGAGTGTAGTTTAGTACAAGGCCCTGGCTTTGATCCTCAGTACTGCCAGAGAGACAATTTATGTTCTTTAAGCATCTACTACAAACCAGGTATTCTGCTGTACCCTTTACCAGAACAATCTAATTTGGTCCACATGGCAAATCTGACAAGGTCTCAGCCACATTTTAAAAATGAGGAAGCTGAGGCTTGAAGCGGTTAAAGTAACTTGCCCACAGTCACACTGTGGCAAAGCCCCAATTTGGTCCTAGGCCTTTGTGACTTTAAGGGTGTACCTTTTCTGCAGTACCCACAAGGACATGTCCTTCTCCCCTACTTGCATGAACAAAAGACATCTTTGTGCCTTCACCTCCCAACCCTACACGCATCTGTCCTTTCCACACCCCTAGGCTCCTTCTTCCTGGCTGGTGCCACCTGACTGTCGAAGATGGGCCCCGGGAGATCCTGATCAAGGAAGGGGCTCCCTCCCTTCTGTGCAAGTACTTCCTGCAGCAGTGGGAGCTCACATCCCCTGGCCATGACACCTCAGTGCTGCCAGACAGTGTGGAGATCGGCCTGCAGACCTGCTGCCACATCTTCCTCAACCTCGTGGTCACTGCACCAGGGCTGATCAAGTGAGGGGCTTGGGAGAGGCTGGGAGGATATTGGAGGAAGCAAAGAGGGCTGCCCCACTGTCTTAAAGCTCAGCCTCCTCCTCTGCTTCCTTGTGCCTGTGGGTTTCTCTTAGTGTTAAAATGGAAGGGTCTCGGTAGGCAGAGCCAGTCCCACTCAGGGATTTGGGATGTCTGTACCTCCAGGTATTTGAGCATGTTTGCCTGTTCCAGCCATAACCCAGCCTCTGCTCCCCAGATGCCATGGTTGGGCTCAAAGTCAACTCTTCACCCTGCTGCCCGATTTCTTGGCCAGCCCTAGCCCATTCAAGCCTGAAGCCCTGCATCCCAGGTTTTCCAAAAGGCTTCATCTGATCTGCTCACTTTCTGCCCTCACCCTCCTTCCCTCCCTTTCTCCCCTAGGCGTGATGCCTGCTTCACCTCTCTGATGAACACCCTGATGACATCACTGCCTGCGCTGGTGCAGCAACAAGGGAGACTGCTTCTAGCTGCCAACGTGGCCACCCTGGGCCTCCTCATGGCCAGGCTCCTTAGCACCTCTCCAGGTAAGCCCTGGGGACCCAAGCCTGATGGATAAGGGCAGAAGACCTGGGTGGATCTGTTGTGTTCTGGGCATCAGTTCCCATTTCAGAAAATCGTTTCGCAGAATTCTCCCATCAGGAGGAAATCTACAGTGTATCTCCATCCGCCACCCCCACCCTTTTCCTGAAATGATAATATTCTCTTCCTTCTGAAGACTTTTAAAGCAAGGTCTGGTGGGTGTTAAGTACAGGCCTGTTCAGAGGCACAGGCGCAGGCACCTGGAATCCCTGGCAGCCCAAGGCTTCTGAATCCAGAGTCTTCAAGGCAAAGCCACCCCTACCCAGGCCTTGAGTCAGAAGCCTCACTTCCCTCCATTGAGCTTTTTCACTGCTCAGACCTCACCCTCCCAGTGACAGGCCGCAGACTCTGCCCCTCTGCACACAGCTTCTCCCCTGCCCTGCCTCACTTGTCTGTGTGCAGGGGGAAGGGTGTCCCCTCCAGCCCCTGGCAGCCCTCAGTGTCTCCCACTTTGGCTGTGGGTGTCTGCTTGGGTCCCTCTGTCCCCGCCTGTTCCCTGTGCCCCATCTGTCAGGTTGGAGGAGCTGAGCAGATGCCCGGGAACAGGGTGTAACGTGCCCATACCCTCAGCTGCCTCTTTGTTTTCTGTGTGGGGATCCCAGCAGTGGGAAGGGGAGCATGTCCCTGTGGACCAGGAACCCCCCACGCTACTCTCAGCCGGAGCCTGAGCGCCATCATGTCATGGTCCCAGCGCTGGCTCACTCACAAATGCCTCCAGGTTAGCTGAACAGCCTCCTGGAGCGCTTGCCAGGTGTATGCAAAAGCCACCTTTACCCCTCTGGCGCCCTCTTCTGGCCCTTGGGTCAAACTGGTGCATCCCCAGGCTGGTGGAAGGGCTCTAGGCCACCCAGCTGCTGGGGTCCCTGATATGAGAACCCTGAAGACAGTTCTCTCTCACATCTGACGTGTGGCTTGCTCTCACCTCCTGTACCTATAAAGGTCTTGGTGACAGAGTGTACCAAGATTATTTCATTTAATTCCCATAACAAATTTTGAGACCTAGCCCAAGGTAGTCAGCACACATGTCAAAGGTAGGATCTGAACCCAGGCAGTCTGGTTCCAGGTGATGCTTCCGCTCCTGAGTATCCACACAGGAGGGAAAGTGAGGGGCTGGCCCAGCTCCGGCCCATCAGCTCATGCCATTGCTCCCTCTGTGCCTTCCAGCTCTTCAGGGAACCCCAGCGTCCCGAGGTTTCTTCGCAGCTGCCATCCTCTTCCTATCACAGTCCCACGTGGCAAGGGCCATGCCTGGCTCCGACCAGGCAGTGCTGGCCCTGTCCCCTGACTACGAGGGCATCTGGGCTGACCTGCAGGAGCTCTGGTTCCTGGGCATGCAGGCCTTCACAGGCTGCGTGCCACTGTTACCCTGGCTAGCCCCTGCTGCCCTGCGCTCCCGCTGGCCACAGGAGCTGCTCCAGCTGTTAGGAAGTGTCAGCCCCAACTCTGTCAAGCCTGAGATGGTGGCCGCCTATCAAGGTGTCCTGGTGGAATTGGCTCGGGCTAACCGGCTGTGCCGGGAGGCCATGAGGCTGCAGGCAGGCGAGGAAACAGCCAGCCACTACCGCATGGCCGCCTTGGAGCAATGCCTGTCAGAGCCCTGAGCAGTGTCCACTGGGGACAGACCCAGGGGCGGGCAGCGAGGGAAGGAGGGAGGAGGCATCTTCCCTGAAGCCCCCAAACTGGACCCCCTCCCCAGACTTCCCACTCAAACACCCTAGCTTTCTGGCTTTTCTGAGGGCAAGGGCATGGTGCCCACCACTCACATGTAAGGAACTGTATCCTGCCCCCCAGGCCCCCATGGGGGCAGGGATGGGCTTGGAAATCAATATGGTTGTCCCCGCCAGGCCGGGGAAGATTGGAGCAGCCCCCAGGTAGGGGGGCACTAGATGTGATTGTGCCCAGTGTCCGGCTCCTCTGCAGGAGGAAGGTCCCAGAGTAGGACAGGGCTGGCAGGAGCTGACTGCCTCAGCCCATGTGCCCTGCCGGCCAGGGCGTGGCCTCCCCTAGGCTGTGGTGCCCCTCTGGGCCCCCAGGTTCACGTCCTTTATATTGGCCATTTGGCTCTTGCCCTTGACCTCCTTGGGCACAGAGCAGGCTCAGGCCATTGACATCGCAGTTCTTCCTTTCAGCTCCAGTGACCAGGGTCTGAGCTGCCCTGTCCTTCCAGGGCAGCCTGGGGCAGACAAGCCCATGGGCGGTGGGGAACCTCCTTCCACCTGAGCTTCCTTGAGGGAACCCAAGAGTGCTTGGGCCCAAGTCTCTAAGCTTTTGTGTCATGTTGCAGCAGAGTGATGAGGGGGGGTTGGGGATTATTTATTTTGCTTGTCCTTACCCTTGCTTGGATACCTGAGCATCTGATCCTTGTCCCCCTGTAATATCTGGCCTGAGCCAGGAACAAGAGGGACACCTCCCTGGAATCCGCATGTTTCCCCAGTGATTGCACCCCATTGCCACCGTGGTGCCTGGCTTCAATTCCCGCCCCTGCTATGACTCCTCTCTGCAGAGAGACGCGACTGGCGGCTCCAGCAGGGACTCCCTTTCTTATGAACTTGATGGAGGAGGCCCCTGTCCCCCTGATCCTTTCCTTCCCCCCCCACCCTCCCCCAGTGCGTTCTGTGATCGCCAAGTTCAAAGCTGTGCACATGTGGACACTCAATAAACGTTCATTGGTGACAAGAAGCCTCCTGCGTGGTCTGCCCGGCACCTGCTCTCCCTTTCAGGCTCCATCAACTCACGACTGCCATTTGCTGAACACATGTCCTGCTAAGCACACTTCACAAGTGTTATCTTATTTAGCCCTGGGAATCCTGGGAAGAAAGGATCATAATTCCAGTTTTACAGATGGAGAAACTTAGGCATGGATAAGTAATTTGCTCAAGGTGTTAGAGCTGGGAGCCAGGCTTCTATGCAAGGCCTCCATGCAGGCCCTCAACTCCCAAGCCCACTCCCTTCACTAGTAGAGGAGGTTCACAAACCCAGCTGTTGGTGTGGCCGGGCCTGGAGGGGGCTCCTGGGGACAAAGAAAATACTGTCCCCTCTCTTGTCAGCAGGTTGCTGTCAAGCAGCACTGCCACATCTCCCCACCCCACCTACCCCCTTTGTGTGTGTGTATATGTGTGGTGCTGGGGATTGAATTTAGGGCCTTTGCACTGAGCTACTTCCCCAGCTGTTTGTTTGTTTGTTTTTGAGACAGAGTTTCACTAAACCACTAAGTTGCTCAGGCTGGGCTCAAGCGTGGGAGCCTCCTGCCTCAGCCTCCCAGAGTGCTGGGATTATGAGCATACACCACCATGCACCACTACATCCTCCAGTTCTTAAAAGTCAGAAATCCTAATTTTTATGTGAAATCCCACTTTTGCATGTTAGTAACTAATTAAACTACTACTGGCCTAACAAAGCATGGGGGTTAATGTGGCTTTCGGGTTACCAGCTGTTGACTCTATGCCAAGGGAAAAGGGGAAGGACCCAAGAGCAGCCTCGGTAGACTGGAGCCTAGCACCTCTGCCACAGCAGGCCTGAGCCAGAGCTGTCAGGTTGGAGCCCGAAGAGCCCAAGGCCAACACCATCGGCAGACTCCACCTGTGCCTTCAAACCTGTACGCTTCCACTGAGCACATCCTATTGCCTACCTGTGGCTGGCGATGCACAACAGGAATATTCACTTCCTTCCTGGATATACTAAAAGCTGTCTTCTTAGCATGAATTTCCTGATGTAGGGATAACGTGTGGACTCCTTATGCAAGCAGCTTAAAATCTAGAGGAGAGAGAGAGACAAGGCAACATGAAGGTGTGAGCCATGGCTTCTGTGGAGATTCAAACAAAATGTGATGAGCACGAATGGCCTCACTCTGGCTATGCAAGTTCAGGAGAACTCAGAGCAAGAGTTTGCTGGGCAGCTGTGCAGAAGAACGGCAGATGTATTTGCCACAGTGCAGTGTGAAGTGGATCAGGTCAGAGGAGTCCAACGTGCTGTGCTCAGAAGCTTAGATACGGGATCATGCTGTGGGGTCAGGTTGCTGGTTTTTGAGCAGATGAAGGAGAATACAGTTTGCATTTTAGAAAGATGATTGACTGCAAAAGGAACAGCTGAGGCAGGGAGCTTAGGAGGGAGTAAGAACTAAACCAGTAGCAATGAGGACGGAGGCATGCGGGTAGGAGTTGGGTAATAGCACCTGGCAGTGCTAGAAGTAAAGAGGAGCCAAGGATGACTCCAGATTCCTGATGTGGGCCACTGAGTAGATAATGGGGAACATAGGGAGAAAACAAGTATGTGGAAAATATAGTCTCAGTTCAGTAAGTGGTCAATCCGTACCACCTGCAGAATAGCCAAGGGGTGGTTGCTTTCTATGGTCTGGAGCTCAGAGGGAAGTCTAGGCAAATGAGAGATTTGGGAGTTGTTAGTATAGAGGGTCCTTAGAGTCACAGGAGTGATTGAGATCATCTGGAGAAGTGAAAAGAGAAGGACCCCAAAGCAAGTGACAACTGCCCATGGTCCCTGCTGCTAAGGTGCCCTCCCTTGTGCAGTGGAAGAGTCAGGCCCAGCAAAACAGGCTGAGTTCACTACTTTAATGACATATGGTCAGAGAGTTCTGGGCTCTGGAGTCAGGAGGAAGCTCAATGCACCTTTCCAGACCAAGCTTGCTCCTGGTGATTCAGTTGAGAGCGGAAAAGGAAGATCTGAGCTGCAATTGTGTGATGTAACCACAAGGTGGAGCGTGCGCATCTTGTACCAGATTTCCCCTCCCTGCGAACACTCCCCAAGAGGCCTAGAGCAGGTTGTCAAAAGCTGGGAGGATGAAGGTGGCTCTGTCAACAATAAGGAGGCAGACTTGGGTGTTGTTTAACATAAAGTCCAGATGCAAGCTCACTTTGTGAAAAGAAGGAAAAAGATGTGCCTGGAAAAAAGAGCAATATGACAAGTATGCCTAATGGGAGTCCGTGTATGTTTGAGCATATACATTTCTCCTCACTACATATCCTGTGTTTCCATGTATACATGTGTTTCTCGTGGATCTCTCTGTGCATGCAGTGTGCTCTGTTTCCCAGAGGTGTCTGCACATGCATCCCTGTGTACATTCCACCTTCCACATGTATGCATGTGTCCCAGAAAGCGGGCAACCAGAAATCCCTCAGAAAGTGAGGAGACCCTGAAAAAAAAAAGGTCCCCTAAGATGAAACCATAGGACTCTGCACTTTTGGGGAGTCCCAAAGCAGCATGAGACCATGGAGAACATCCCAGCAGACAAATGGAACCACTCATTTAACAAATGATCTCAGATTATATCTGGGTCCTATGTCTAGCTATCACCTCTGAGTATCGTTCCCAGAAACACCACACACACACACACACACACACACACACACACACCCTTAACCCTTGCTAGCACGCCTTAGTGACTTATTAAAACACAGATCACTAAATTGCCCAGGCTGGGATGGAACTTGTGATCCTCCTGCCTCAGACTTAGCAACTTAGTGAGACCCTGTCTCAAAAAATTTTTTAAAGTGTTAGGGGTGTAGCTCAGTGTGGAAGACTTGGGTTCAATCCCCAGGTCAGTGGGGAGGACAGATTCCCAGGCTCCATCTCCAGAGTTGGCAATTCAGTAAGTTGGAGGTAGAGTCTGAGAACTGGCACTGCTGATAAGTCCCCAAATGCTGGTAATGCTGGGACTACACTTTGAGAACTGCAGGTTGATGAGAAAGAGTGAGGTACCTTGAGGTGCTGAGAGAAGGGATGTCATATGCCTTCTGGGGTACCACCTCAAGTTTCCTCCACATACATTCCACGGGTGAATGTTTAAGGGTTAGAAATGGCAACATTCCATGAGGATTGACTTGTGGGGATAAGGGAAAGGTTTTAGACTCTTCTGGAGGGGTGGACAAGTTTTGAACTTGAAGAATAGTAGTGTCATTTGGAGCTATAGAACTCAGGAGGAACAGCAGGTGGGGGTGGTGGTAGAGGTGGAGGAAACATTGAATCCAATCTTGACTTGGAAATGCAGATGACTATAAGGAAGAGAAGTCACAGTCGCGTGAGGAATCTCAGATCTCCAGTAAGTGGGCATGAACAAGTTCATGCAGACTGTAGTTTGAGTGTAGAAAGGAAAAATAGGCAGAAGCTGCTCCTCAGAGTGAATAACTGAAGACCTGAAGTGGTCAGACTAGGAGACAAGAAATTGGCATCCGAAGCTACAAGGAAGTAGGGGGAGGAAACCCCAGGAAGCCACCAGACAGGCAGCCATTCCTGTCACTCTGGCCTTCCCAGGTCTACTGGAGAAAGGATGGGGACCCCCAGAGCTAGGTATGGCACAGACCCCCTTGCTTCTTCTGGACTTCTCCCAAAGCCCTCCACCACTTTGGATACTGTCAGCTGACATCTGTCCTGCAGCTCGACTTCTGACATCCTTGTGGATGAAGCTGAGGGGAGGAAGAGGAGGAATGTTGCTACAGACTCACACACCCACATGTACAGACGTACATTCACTCCTGACCTCTGAGCTGCCCAATTGTACTGCATCTGTCACCCTCGCTGGCGGTTCTATTCTCTGGAAAGTTCTTAGTGATGAATTCTTAGCTGCTAGCCTTCTCCCCACAGCCTCTCAGGCCAAGATGACCCAGGCCTGCGCTTTGCACCAGCTGTGTGCCTTCTGGGGTTCTCACTCAGGTTTAATGGTGTCACTTTCCTTGTACCCTCTTCATCTAATCTATCTCAATATTGTTACCTTTACCTTCTCATCTCCTACTTCACTAAAAAGGGATCTAAGAAAACAATTAATACTCCCTGACCTCCCCCACATTTTTGTTGTTGATGTTGCAGAAACTGAGGTCAGAGAGGAAAAGACTTGGCTGAGATCACAGTTACTCAGAGACAGGACTAATTTCTAGACCTCTGAGTCTAAAGCAATAGAAAATAGTGATCCTGAGCAGAGAGGGGATAGAGGGTAACTATTCCAGGGTCAACCCTTAACTAGCTGCTTGACCCAGGCAAGTCATTTCAACTCTGTGCCTTGTTCATCACCTTAAAATGGGGGTGATAGGGACATCCATCTCAAAGGGCCGCAGTAAGGGTAAAATAATATTAACTACTTAGCCCAGAAGCTGGCACTTTCTGTAATATATGTTCACTGTGGTTATTACTACTATGCCCTGTTCTGTGCATCTTCTTGCTTTTTAAAATATCTCCCTTCTGCTCTTAATTTCTATTCTCTTTGGCATCCTCTCACTTTCCTTTCTTTATTTCCTCTCTCTGCTTTCAGAAGAGGAGGGTAGAATTTTGGGAGAAGGAAAGAGAGATTGACTTTAGAGATTAGAACATGCTTGACAGCCAGCCAGGGCCTGCCTTGGTAACACACAAACACATAGCCTGCGCATGTTACTGTAACAATCACACCCCTCCCGTGTGGCTCAGTTACACAGAAGTTCACTCAATAATTCCTGGGGTGTCACAGGCTCACACCCGATCAGCCTAAGCCCTTGTGACTTCAGCCACATCTTGACACCTTCTCGATGGCAGCTCCTGCAAAACCCCATCCCAGGCAACACTCTGCCCAGTATATGGCTCCAAGTTCCTCAGACTCTCTGGTTTGGCATTGGCGTTTACCAGCCCGGGAAGTTTGAGTGAAGTGAGCACCTTCAGAGGGGTTTTGATCCCGAACCATTCAAAGACATAACAGGACCCCCTACACAAGCACAGTGACACAAGTACGCACAGGAGTTGATGCACTTGAGTTTTCAGTTCACACACTTCTTCCACATTCGCAATCGTCCACCTCACTCGAAGTCAGGCGAGGCAGGGTTAAAGGACGGGTACCCATTTTACAGACGAGGAAGCTGAGGCCACCCGGGAGTAGTGCTTTGCTCAAAGGCAAAGATGCAACACAGCCGAGCAAATGTAGGGCCCCTGCAATTCCAGCCTGGAATCTTTCTGTTTCCCCGCAGCTGCGAACTTGGAGCCCAAAGGGCAGCACAGAACATCAGGGGTGGAATTCAGGCCTCCCCCTTCGCACTCCACCGGTCCCACAAAGCCACGCCTCCCTTTTTGCGGCCACTGGGGAAAAGGGAGAGCGCGGCAACAGCTTGTCTCTTTAATGCGCGCCCCCGGAGGCCCGGCGCGCCCCCGCCTCTATAACTGGAGTGCATGGAGCAGGCTGCGCTCAGAGGTAGAAGGGCGGGCGCTGGGCACCCGCTGACGACTTTTCCAAGTGTGCGCAGCGCCCGTCCATTCGGCCTTCATGGACCCGCCCGGGGGCACCCACCGCTGAGGACCTCACGGCCTCCGGGCTCGGGGCCGGGCTGCACCCAGCTGCCGCGCCGTGACCCCCGCGGACCGCGCCGGCTCCCGCGCCCGTTCCCGCAGCGCTCGCCGTCGGGCGGGCGAGGGCTCCGCCGCCGCCACCGCCACGCCTCGCGCTCCGCGCCGCCCGCCCCATGCTGGTGCACACGTACCCCGCCATGGTGAGTAGTCTCGGGTCCGTGCGCCGGGACGCCCTCGGCCGAGGGACCCAGGAGTCCGAGCGCTGGACTTCCCAACCTGCCCCAGCGCAAACGGAACTGGGGAGAGAGGGGGCCGCAGGATCGCTGCCAGGCGAGGAGGAGGTGGCGGGCAGGAGACCGCGTCCCCGGGCTGAGGTCCCGGCCCGGGGGTCCTCCGGTGCCAGACATCGGGCCCCGAGAAGCGGGTCGGACGGCACTGGACCCTCGCAAGCGCAGGAGGATCCTGCCCGACCGGCGTCCTCTGGCTGCCAGGCGGCCGCCTCACGCCCGCCCTTCTCCCCCAGGAGCGCCCCGACGGGCTGGGCGCAGCGGCCGGCGGGCCCCGCCTGTCGTCCCTGCCCCAGGCGGCCTACGGGCCCGCGCCGCCGCTCTGCCACACGCCGGCCGCCGCCGCCGCCGCCGACTTTCAGCCGCCCTACTTCCCGCCGCCCTACCCGCAGCCGCCGATGCCCTACAGCCAGGCGCCCGACGCCGCCGCCGCCGCCTTCCCGCACCTGGCCGGGGACCCCTACGGCGGCCTGGCGCCCCTGGCGCAGCCGCAGCCCCCGCAGGCAGCCTGGGCCGCGCCCCGCGCCGCCGCCCGCGCCCACGATGAGCCGCCCGGACTGCTGGCGCCGACGGCGCGCGCGCTGGGCCTCGACCCGCGCCGTGACTACGCCGCCGCGGTGCCCCGGCTGCTGCACAGCCTGGCGGACGGCACGCACGGCCTGGCGGACGCGCCCCTCGGCCTCCCGGGGCTGGCCGCGCCGCCCGGCCTGGAGGACCTACAGGTGAGACGCCAGGGGTCTGGGACGGGCTGGGACCCTGACTCTTCTCCCGGCCAGCTGCTTCGCACGCAGCTCCGAGGGTGCGCTCCATGTTCTGGGTTAGACACTGCCTGGCTATTAAGGCGACCTGGGACTAAATCGGTGCGCCTTGCCTGATGGCAGCAACCCCCCGCAGTGCCCGAGTCTCACACTCACACTCTCACACACACACACACACACACACACACACACAGATGTGGTGCCGTTGAACCACGTCGGGCATCTGTGCACAGTCTGAGCCTGCCGGGCCGCTGCACCTGGGCCAAGGGAGGCACAAGTAGTAGTGGCCCGTCTTAGGGTCGGTGAGTACCCAGGACTCCGGCTTTGGCCGCAGATGGTGCAGAGCCCGCGATTCCCAGTTGTGGCCGTCGTCGCCCCAGGCGGCCTGGTGCGCTGGGGCTGAGCAGACAGGGACCCAGGGCAGCTGGAGTTTGGGGAAAGACTTGACGCTAGATCCACATGCTTCCTCATCGCCACCCTCTCCTATTTGCAGGCTATGGATGAGCCGGGAATGAGCATCCTGGACCAGTCCGTAATCAAGAAAGGTAAGGAATGGCACGCGACTGCCAGGCTAGAGCCAAACGAGATGGAGCAGTCCTCGAGCAAACAGACCTGTTCCTTTCACGGCTGCCAAAGGCTCCTATGCGGCAGCCTTCTGCGCATCGCCCGCCTTGGTGGCCACCGAACACTCTTCCCAGCCCAGCAGAGGGGCAGCTGAGGCTGGGGGTCTGGCCAGATGTTGGGCAGTGGGGCGGGATCAGCCACTTTGTCCTGGAGCCTGCTCCTGCTCTGGGCTGGAGTCTAGCTCCCTTTCCCGGGCTTTGGTGCTTGGGCCTGGCCCCTCTTCACCAGCTGAGGGGGATCTGGAGTTAATTTGCAGAACGAGTTAAACCACTTCCCTATTTCCTAAGAGATGGGAATGAAAGTGTTGTTCCCACAAATTTTGGTAAATGATTTCTACTTTACAGAGCTTTATCATTTTGGAGTCTGGCAGGCACTTTCTGTCCCTTCCTTTCTGTCAGGGGTTTGGGGACCTTGAATTTCCCACTAGGGAATTTTCTTTCCGTAGGAGCCTCCATCAGCATTAAGGATTTAAGACCCAGTGTGTGAATACTGTGTGTTAAGCTGTGTGTGTGTGGGTCACAGCCTGCCTGCTCCTGGGTGTTGCTGTGAGTTCTGGGGTCGAATGAACGTCTGTACCTTCCTTTTAGGTGTCAGTATTTTTTAGTGTGCGTCTTTGTTAGTGCAGTGGGGATTCACATCCGTGTGTGAAATGAAGGGACTGCATTTATCTGTGTTGGGGTACATTTCTCTGTATTCGACGTTTTCAGTGTATGCAACAGGGTCACTGGTGTGTCCTGCAATTTGTCCTTTAGTATCTGAGGATTTCTAAGGTGTGAGGGTCCCTCCCTGTGTATATTCAGGGGTATTTGTATGTCTTTTTACATCAGTAAATACCAGAGGTGTGAGACCCATCCCTGAGTAGATTTTTAGGGCTGGGAATTCTGGCTGTGCCGGGGGAAGGTGAAAGAAAAACAGAGACAGACTCTGAAGGATCCAGGCCTTAGAGTTGGGATGAGTGCCCAAAGGAATTTCGAGGTACAGCAGTGGCCTGGGTAGGTGCTCCTCCTTCTTCCCCAAGGACTTGGCTAGAGTTGTTTTTCAAACAAGTGAATTCAAGCCCAGGATCTGTTTGCCACCCCCCATTCCCCCCACGCACAAACAAACATGAGTTCTCAGGAGAGGGTCCTGGTGGGCACAGGGATGGGGTGCAGCACTAGGCTGGGTTACCAGGAGCTGGGAGTTGGCTGGGCCGCTTGGAGTGTATAGGGAGTGATGAGAGAACACTCTTCCAGAGTTTGCAGCCCCTAGGATTAGGGCTGCATCACCTGGAGCTAGGGTTGTGTGGAGGACCCTGGGTAGGACACTGAACCACGCTGTGTGCTGCACCTAGCTTTTCACATGCAGGCTTTGTTGGTTTACTGGACAGCTCCTATCTTGACACTGATGGAAGGGAGAAGTGGGTCTTCGGTCTGTAAGAGCCTGCCACAGGGCTTGACCTACTATCCACTGGAGATAGGACCGTCTTTGCAAGCCGTGCCCACCCCCACCCCCATTCCTGACTCCTGCCCAGGCTCAGCGGCGAGGGGCCCTAGGTTCACTGACTCCACAAGGATCCAAGACCCTGCACTTTGGGAAAAAGCGTAGGGACGTCTGCCCTGGGGAAGGGTAGAGGATCTGCTGTTTCTCTGATTACCTTAACCCAGAACCTCAGGCCAGGAAATGGGATGTGAGAAGGGACTGGAATCGACCCAGAATTGGTTTCTTTGGAAGGGCATCAGCTTCCGAAACTCCCAGATCTTAAATGTGCTCGGAATCCCCAAAGCCAGTCTCCAGAACACAGTGAGTGCGCTTGCACTGTCCTACATGCTGAGAGCCGGTTCCCTGGGGCGGCTCCGGAGCCGGCTGGGCTGCTTGGACGCCAGCGTGAGCCCTGGCGGGACCTCAGCGCCTGCCGGTCAGTCGCCGAGCGGAACATTGTTGGAGCGCCTACGACCTGAGCCGCGACGTCCAGTCACAACCCCAGGCGCTGCAGCAAAAGAGGAACGAAGGGGCCAGAAACCGGGCTGTCTGCGGAAGGAAGCAACTGGCTCCTGCGCCGCGGGCGTGGCGGTTCACTGCCAGGCAGGCCTTTGGGGAGGAGAGGGTCGATGCCGGCGTGGCTGCGACGGTCCCCACCCAGAGGCGCCCCGTAGCTTCGAGGCCCGAGGCCCGGCTCCAGCCCTGCATCCTGGAGCCCGGTGGCTCGTGGCGCGGCAGGCAGTTTTCACCTGGCACTGCGCGGTCACCCGGGGACTCTGCCTGCCCCTAGCCCGTGGGGTCGCCCATCGGGGTAGTGGGTTAGAGCCCTTCATCGTCCTTAGGTCCTTCCGACTGCACTGGAGGCCCAGGTCGTTTCCCCCAGGTCTGCAGCGCCTGCCGGGGCCGTGGATTATAGAAAGTCGCTCGCTAGGGAAGCCAGGCGTCCCCTTGCTCCGTCCCCTTGCTCCGGCTCTTCCTGGCCGTGGCGCGAGGGGCGGCTGCGACGCCAAAAGTTGGGGTCTCGCGTCCGAAACGGAAAGAAGCAGTCCCAGCCTCCGCAGTCGCGGCTTTCCTCCGTCCGGGTTAGAGGGGTTCGGGCCACGATCTCCATGGTGCCTCCCGAGAGCGAAGCCTGGGAGCTCCGGCGGCCCGGACCGAGGCTGTGCGATCTTCGCCTACTCGCGCGCCCCGCGCACGCCCAGGTCGGCCTCTGGCTGCCACCGCGTGGGTCGGGGGTGGGAGACCTAGCTGAGGCCCACCTGAGGGGAAGTGGGGAACCCTCCATTTACCCCCGCATTTGTCACCTCCAGTTTTGCGGCCTGACCCAGAGTCCCAGAAAGCAGGCGGGACTGGTGAGGCAGACGTTGCTGCGCAGGAAGACTCCGGCCGCGAAGGGCAGTGCGGGGTGGGTGAGGGTGACTGCGCAGGACCCGGTGGAGGTCACAGGGTGAGTGGTGAGTGCCTGAGGTTGGGAAGCTTCCTAGAGGGGAGACTTTTGAACCCGGTACAGCGGGCGTTAAATGAATAAGAGATGGGTTTCTGAGTGCACTGGGGAAAGGGAGTGTAGAAAAGGTCGACATACTTTCACACTCTAGGCATAGCATGGGCAAACGCCTTTCCCAGGCCGAGTTTGGACTTTACTCAAGGACACTGGGAGCCACAGAAGGGTGTGGAGCGGGGAGTGAAGGATAGGAGTGTACTTAAACTCTCTCGCAGGTGATGAGAAGGAAACTTAACCAGCAGGTCCCACAGAGGCTGGGGGATCACTGCCCTCCTGCTTGTTTTCCTCAGGCTGTATCCCTCCCCGCCAGGCTCTGGACCATAGAGACCCTAAGTGTGGTCTAAGGAAAAGTAATAAACAGGAGGATCAGACATGCTGATTAGAATGCAGTTTCTGAGCCCTTACTCACACCCACTGAATGTGAATCCCTAGAACGATGTATGGCTCTGGAACTTTGTTTTTTAAAAAAGTCATTTATTGAGGTAAACTTTATATACATAAAATTCACCCATTGTAAGAATACAATCTGATGATTTTTAGTGAATGTATAGAGTTCTATAACCATTACTAAAATCCATATTTCTGTCACCCCTCAAAATTCCTTCATTCCCATTTGTAGTTAATCCTCATTCTCAGCCCAAGCTGTAGGCAACCAGTGATATCTGCTTTCTGTCTATAAATTTGCATATTCTGGACACATTGTATAAACAGAATAGATATACAGACTTTTGCTTTTGGCTTTTTTTTTTTTTTGATGGTGGTACTGGGGATTGATTGAACCCACAGCCTCACACAGAGCCCTTTTTAATTTTGAGATAGGGTGTCCCTAAATTATAAAGTTGCCTGAGCTGAGTTCAAACTTGCTATCCTCCTTCCTCAGCTTGCCAGACAGGCGTGAGTCACACGGGCTGCTTCTAGTTTCTTTTACTTAACCTAATGTTTTTGAGGCTTATCCCTATTGTAACATGTATCAGTAATTTTTTTCTTTTTATTGCTAAGCAGTATTCCACAGTATGAACACAACACACATTTTGTTTAGCCATTGGCTGGTTGATAGGCATCTGGGTTGTTTTTGCTTTTTTTACTGTATGAATAATGTTGCCATGGACATTCATATGTATGCTTTTAGATAGACATGTGTTTTCATTGTTCTTGGAAAATTCCTAGAAGTGGAGTTGGTGGACTACGTGGTGAATTTAATTTTTAAGAATCTGCCAAGCTGTTTTCTAAAGTGCCTGTACTATTTTACATTGCTACCAGCAAGGTGTGAAGTTTCCAGTTTCTGCACGCCCTCACCTACACACCCTCACCTACAATTGGTATTTTCTTTTTTATTATAACCACCTAGTGGTATCTCAGTAGTCTTAATTTGCATTTTACTAATGGCTAACGATGTTGGGCAGTTTCTATGTGCTTAACAGCCATTCATCTATCATTTTTAGTGAAGTCTCTTTACATATTTTGACCATTTTTTTCTCTTTTTTCTTCTTGCTTTCCTTCCTTTCATCCTTCCTTCTTTCCTTTTTGAGACAGTCTTGCTATATAGTTCAGGCTGGCCTTGAATTCACTGTGTAACCCAGGCTGGCCTTGAACTCATGGCAGTCCCCCTGCCTCAGCCTCCTGAGTGCTGGGATCACAGATGTGTACCACTATGCCCTGCACCGACCATTTTCTAATTAGGTTATCTTAATGAGTTGTGAAAGTTTTAAAAAAATATGTTCTGAATACACATCCTTTATTAGATATATGATTTGCAAATATCTTCTTCCAGGCTATGGTTCATCTTTTTAAAATTTTTATTCATCTATCCATCTATTCATTTTGCAATACCGGGAACTGAACCATATCTTCAGTCTTGGTTTTTTAAGACAGGTTGTCAGTAAGTTGCTCAAGTGGTACTCAAAATTGGGATCCTCCTGCCTCAGTCTCTGAGTAGCTAGGAATACAGGCATGCGCCACCATGCTTGGTCCCTTTTATTTTCTTAGTATTGTCCTTTGAGGTTCAAAAGTTTTGAATTTTGATGAAGTCCAATTTATAATTGTTTTCTTTTATGGGTCATGCTTTTGGTCTTAAAACTAAGAACTAACTCTTTGCTGAACGTATTATGAAACTTTCTCTCCTAGAAAGAACTGCAGTTTTACCACGTTTTCTGGGATAGTGTATTTCACAACCTCAGATTCAGTAGCCAGATGGTGGCCACCACTGCTGGGTAGACTTGGGTATGTGTGCTTTGTCTGGCAGGTTGAATAACGGGGAGCGCTCGTGTCAGCTCTGAGTCTCATGAGTACACGAATTGAGTTCTGTGTGACCAAGGGGACATCATGGATAGAGCAGCTTCAGGAGCCACTGTGATGGAGGTGTCTTGCGGGTATGGGAAACAAATACCAGTTTGCAGTCTGCTAGTTTAAATCGCACCTCCACGACGGCCTCTTCCCTGACTCACCCAGTTCCGTAATCTTGGACTCAATTCCTCTTGCCATTTTTGAGGAAAGAGCTCTGAGGAAAAAGCAACAAGTTGGAGAAGCAGCAGGGTCTATCACTCATATACATCAACACATGTCCCTGTGTCATGTTGTACTTTTGCACATGGCTGCACCTATATTTGCATAAGTCTACCATTAGCAGGAGAAAGCACTTGCAGAAAGCCCTTGAGATGGGGTTTTCCTGGTCCAGGCTCACCTTGAACTTGCTGTGCGGTCCAGGCTGGCCTGAAACCCACGGTCTGGTTACCTCAGTCCCTACATGCTGGGGCTACGGGCGTGTATCACCATGTGAGGCTAGCATACCAGGTATCTGGATCTGAATTGTTGGTGCCTTCTTAAATGTTGCACCCAAGTACCTCACTGACCTTATTCTAGTTCTAACCTTGCCTTGGTGCCTGAATGGAGACAAGGGAGGAAGGGCGACTTTATCAGTTGCTAACAAAAGAGAAGCCTCCCTCACCACTCCCTGCCACCTGGGACCACCATCCTGATTCCCACTTTGGGTCTCTAATTTGCCTCCCCCATTCACCCCATATTCACTGATGGCCACCTGTGCCAAGACCCTGCCCTCACTGCACTCCTGGTTGGTGGGGGAGACAGCTGTGAGTCAGACAAGGACAGTTCAGAGGTGTGTGGACAGGGACAAAGATGGAGGGGCCCAGGAAGCACCGTGCAGAGGCACACACCTAACCTAAGGCTGGGGAAGGAGGGCCCTGCTCAGAAAGATACTGGGTCAGTCCCAGCGCAGCATACTCAGGCTGCAGGCTCCCCCAACGTCCACATCTCACATGTTACCTGTTGTGCTTCCCACCTTTGAGGTCTAGGGCCACCATGGTGGCCACTAGCCACGTGTGGCTTTTGAGCACTCAAAATGTGACTTGTCTAAACGGAAATGGGCTGTGTGAAATGCACATTGGATTTTGAAAGCCAAGTAAAAGAAAGAATTCAATATAGCTCATTAATTTTAAAAATACTGATTACATTGATTATATTATTAACTTAAAATAGACTATACTGTTGATCATATTAATATTATATTGATTTATATAGTTATATATTATATACTAATTATAATTAATCTTACTTTTTTTTTACATTTCTTTTTATTAGAAAAAAAAAGTAACTCCTAGGAAGTTTACATTTGTGAATTTTTTTTTTTTGAGACAGTGTCTCACTAAGTTGCCCAGGTTGGCCTAGAACTCCTGATCCTCATCCTTCAACCTCCTGAGTGCTGGAATTACAGGTGTGTGCCACCATGCTGAACTTGTGGCTCATGTTCTATTTGGTCAGTGTGGGTCTAGAACCTAAAAGATAGCCAGAGTTCAAGGTCTGTTTCTGGTCTGTATTAGCAGTGGCATTTTGATCTCTTTGGACTTTCAGTTTCTTTTTATTTCTTTTTTCCCCCCAGTGCTGGGGATTAATCTCAGGGCCTCACACATACTAGACAAGTGCTCTACCACTGAGCCTCACCTCTAGCCCACGTTTCTTTATTTTGACATGGGGCTCTAGATAGCAGCTCTACTCTAGCACACTCATTGATAGGCAACTTCATTCTGCTCAGCTGTGGAGCTGGGATCTGTTTTTCAGGGAACTGACCAGGCACTGTTGGGTTTTAAGCTGCGAAGTAACTGTGGAGAGATGCACGTTTCAGAAAGATCCCTCTGGAGCAGAACAGGGGACCAGAGCAGACGCTGTGCAGAAATGCAGGCTGGAAGTGAGAAAGGATCTGTCGTACACAGAGAAGGGGCTGCATCCGAGGCAGGTTAAGATATTAGAGCCATAGCAAACCATGGTGGGTGGGATGTGGCAGCTGAGAGAGGTGCAGAGTATCCTGGAGTTTTCTGTTGGGGCGGCTGGATGGAGAGTGGGGATGCTCATCAGGAAGGGGAAAAAGTGGGGACTTTGCCAGACTAGGGACAGGATGAGCTTTATTTACCTCTTCTTCCCACGGCTAGCACAGCTTTTGGCACACGGTGTTCAGCAAATATTTTCCAAATGACAAAAAGGCAAAGAGACCACAGTACTGGGTTTGCTGCTGGTTCCGTCTCCCAGCTGTGTGATCTCAGGCACACTGCTCCACCCCTCTGGGCTTCAGTCTCCTCATCTGTAAATGGGTGTAGTAAGGGCAGCTGCCTCATGGATTGTTCTAAGAGCTTGGGGTGGGCATCCATGTGACACATAGCATAGTGAGTGCTCAGTAATAGTTAGCCCCAAACTCTCCATTGACCCCACTCCCAACATGCACACAAGACCTTGTCTACTGAGGCTCTGGCTTCCTTGAAAGCAGAGAAGGCCTGGGAGTACCTTGGAAGAGGCAAGGACCTGATTATTCTCCCTTCTCCTGAAGTTAAGCAGGAAGATGGAGATTAGAGGGAGAGAACTTTCTTTTAGAACCAAGAAGATCTAGGTGAATTTTAGAAAATTAACTTCTCTGATTTTCTTCATAGATAACTAGGGAATATTTGGAGGAGGGGACTGTAGGGCATACTTCCTAGTCTTCATCTCCTGGAGCACCCCAAGCAGCTTGGCAGGAAGGGGGACAGTGCTAGAGGCCCCAAGGGGGCCATAACCTCCCTGGTCCCAGGATGTGGCAGTCCAAAGCCCCCCAGGCCCCTTACTGATCTCAGGAGGTGGGACAGTGGGATCATCGATGGGAAGGTGAGCTGGGACTCCCTGTGACTGCCCAGAGCCAGCTGGGCCTGCTGTGGTGACCCAGAAATCCTGCCTTCAGCTCAGACTCCTTCCTTACGTCCAGCTCCCTGACTAATGGCACCCGCCTAAATGACCACACTCTGCTGAAACTGAATTTTAAGAGGCTCAGTGAGGGCTCATGGGTTCAAAAGCCAGATAGCTCTGGGTTCAACATCCACTCCTGCTAACTGAGTGGACCTGATGCATCACTTTAACCTCAACATGCCTCAGTTTACAAATCTTTGCAGGTGCACAGTGGGTGAGTCATCAGTGTACCTGCCCCACAGCTGGCTGGTGCCTGTCCTGTGGCCACTGGCTCAGTTTCCCCTCTCTTCCCTTGCTTCTGCTCTACAGTCCCCATGCCCTCCAAAGCCAGCAGCCTCTCAGCTCTCTCACTGGCCAAAGACGGCTTGGTTGGCGGCATCACCAACCCCAGCGAAGTCTTCTGCTCCGTGCCTGGCCGGCTCTCGTTACTCAGCTCAACATCCAAGTACAAGGTGACGGTGGGGGAGGTGCAGCGGCGACTCTCACCTCCTGAGTGCCTCAATGCCTCCCTCTTGGGCGGTGTCCTCCGCAGGTAGGAAGGCCAGCCCACAACCCCTGCATAGTACCCCAGCCAGGATCCCAGTCTCTTCAGACCTTCTCAAGACATCACCCCAGGCCACTCACCTCAGTCTCCCTGGGAGAGGACGGCCCAGGGACTCCAGATCCTGCATACTCTGGGGACAGGTCCAGGTTCTCTGAGATTGGGGTGGGGGGAAAGGGCAGAGAGAAGCCCAGGCACTGAGAAAGGATGGAGGACTTGCCCACATTGGGCAGGGTGGAAAAGAGTGCCATCTTCACCCTCTCTCCCAGGAAAAGGACACAAAGACCCTAAGTCCATTCCCTGTGTTAACACAGGCCTCACTGGTTTATTTTGGAATGAGAAGCACAATAGTCTGTGGTTTGTCTTTATAGCCATGTGTCTGTTTCTCTTGCTGCATGTCCTTGTGCCTAGAGAGGATATTTCTGCTTTGGGCCTCTAAGTTTGGATGAGTCTGAGGATGGTGTGTGAGTGTTAGGGGATACCCAGGAGTGTGTGTTTCTGTGAGTGTGAGTCCTTCGTGCTCTTCTTGGTGGGAATGTGTAGCCTAGAGTGCGGCCTCTGTGTGTATGTGTAATTGCATGTGCATCTGCAGCTAGTTATATGTTTGCATGTCTATATGTCTCTATGGGGTTACATTTGTGCAGTTGTAGGGTCTCTCCTTATTCCTCTGAGCATCCCAGAGGGACTTGTCTCTAGGATCCTGACTTGGTGTGATGATATCCCTGGGCATCCAAATCTGTGGGTCTCTGTGTGGTTGACTTCATGGGTGGGTATGTTTGTCTCCATATGGTTGGCCCTCATTATGCATTCATTTGTGTATGTGTGAATCTGTGAGTCCCCTGATGACTGTGTGTGTACCTGTGTCCCTCTGTGTGTTACTCTGTATCTCTGCATATAGGTCTGTCCATCCCCAGCAACTACGCTAAGGTGGGGAGAAAGGACCCAAAGATACTGCCCCATCCTACCCCACCCCAGGCTGTCCCTGCTGTTGAGAGGACTGGGGAGAAACAGCGACTCCTGGAGCTGGGTGCTGGGGCACCCATCGCAGTCTGGGGGCCCCACTGCAGAAACAGGGAGATTAGAAAGAGGTTGTGATCTTGCTAAATGACCCCAGAGAATCTCCAAGTCCAGACCATCAACAGGGGTTGAACAGGCCCTTTAGGGGTCACTTAGTCTACAGGCTTCTCTCTTTTCTTCGTAACTGCTTATCCTTCTCTCTCTGTGCGTGTCAAGGGCTAAGTCCAAGAATGGAGGCCGGTGCCTGCGGGAACGGTTGGAGAAGATTGGGCTCAACCTACCAGCAGGCCGTCGGAAGGCTGCCAATGTGACACTGCTGACTTCGCTGGTAGAGGGTGAGTGTATTCATGTAAGCATTGCTGGGTCTGTGTATGTACTCTGTGTATAGAAAGGTACGTGTGTGATGTGTGGTCCTGCTGTGGGTTCCCATTTGCAGTTAACTAACCATAGCTCAGAAATATGTTTTTAAAAATTCTATCTGTACTGAAAATAAACACAGTCTTTTCATTACATCCTAAATGACACAATATAACTACAGTGGTACCTCGGCTCATGAATACTTTTGTTTGCAAACAATTTGGTTCACAAACAGAAGAGTTAGGTGAAATTTTGGGGTTTCTTTTTTAAACTCTGCATTGGGTGACAAACACTGACCATGGTCATCTTTCCCACACAAATATGAATGTGACCATCTTTTCTGGAATTTGTGGAATGAAATAAGTTCATGAACCAAGGTACCACTGTATTTATATAGCATTTACATTCTATTAGGTATTGTAAGTAATCCAGAGATGATTTAAAGTATACAGAAGGATAGGCATATGTTGTATGCAAATACTATGCCATTTCATATAAGGGATTTAAACATCCAGATTTGGTATTTGAGGAAATCCTAGAACCAATGTGCTTGGTGCACACGGATGCACATGCAGTAGAGCTACTTCCAGTATATACATGTGAGGGGATATAGGAGTAGCCAGTGTTTGGATGTGGTAGAGATGAGGGAGGTGACAGCCCCCTTCCCTAGAGGTTGGTGACTCTGGCTCTGGTTTGGGGATACATGGTGGACCCAGCTCCCATCTCTGAGCTTAAAGCCCAGCCCTGGTAGTCCCAAGGGAAGTGAGGCTGGAGCAGAGTTGGGGAGGGAAACAAAAGAGGGCATCTCTAGAAACAGGATGGGGCAGGATGCTTCTGACAAGGGAGTTAGAGGTTCAAAGCTGGGTCCGGGCTTAGAGGTACACCTGGCAGTAATGACAGGCCCCTGCCTCCCTAGGAGAGGCCGTGCACCTGGCCAGAGACTTCGGCTACGTCTGTGAGACTGAGTTCCCAGCCAAGGCAGCCGCTGAGTACCTCTGCAGACAGCATGCTGACCCTGGGGAACTGCACAGTCGCAAGAGCATGCTGCTGGCCGCCAAGTGAGTGGGGACACCGTGTGCGGTCACAGGTGCAGTGCAGACACAGACCTAGGCACAATGGACACCACTCATGAGTACACACTTGCACATGTGGCACACATGATGCCACACATGAGCACACTTGTGCACACCACATAGGCACATATGGGCCTCACATGTAGGCATATTTGGGTACCACATCCATCACATTCAGACCTACACAAACACTTTCCACAACACCTGGGGGAACACATGAACAAAACATGTGAACATATCTGGATGCTATGCCTCAGTAAACATGGCATCACAAAGAGGTGTCTTGCGTATGACACTACCCTGTGGCGTGACCAGCCCAGTTCCCATTGTGGGTCTGAGGTGTCCTGTTGCTGAGCCCTGCCCATCAGCCTCTCTACTCCAGCGACCTCCTTTGGCCACTGTAGGTCCCATTGATGCCTCCCTCACCTCATTCATGTGTTGCCATCTTAACTCAGGTCTCATCTCACTCCTGGCTTCACCCAGAGCCCCCCTTTTCCTTCAGCCTCCCTAAACATGCCCAGGAATCTTCAGTGGGCCCCACTCTTCCTCCACTGATTTGGAGATACCCCAGAACCTATTTAGAACTTCTTTTTCATGAGGACTTACTTTTTCAGAAAGAGTCCTTGTGTTTGTCCATTGGGGAATCTATAACAAGATTCCATAAACTTGGGTTCCATAAACTGGATAACAGTTTATTTCTCAATAGATTTGGAAGCTGAGAAACGCAACATCAAGATAGACTCAGTGTCTGGTGAGGGCCTGTTTTCTTGTACATAGAAAATACTTTGTTGCTGTGTCCGCACATGGTAGAAGGCGCAAGGAGTCTCTCTCTGCCCTCCTTCATAAGGTCACTAACCCTATTCATAAGGGCTGTACCACCCTAATGATCTAATCATTTCCCAAAGGCTCTGTCTCTATCTCCTCTGAGGTAGGATTTTTTTGCTTGTTTTTTGAAACGGAGTCTCTATGTAGTTAGGCTGGTCTTGAACTATGTAGCCCAGTCTGGCCTTGAACCTGCAGTGTTCCTTCTGCCTCAGCCTCCCAAGTGCTGGGATTACAGGTATGTACCACAATGCTCAGCTCCAGGGCTAGCATATCAACACATGAATTTTGAAAGGACACAAACATTCATTCAGATCATACCAGTCTCATTGCAAAAAATTATAGAGACAAGGGGGAAAGGAAGAGGGTGTGAGACAGAGAAATTTGAAGGTTAAAGTTCAGATTCCTTTGAGAGCCAACAGTCTGTCCCACACAAACTCCACCCAGGTCAGCTGATCTTCCCGGGCTTACCCTTCTGCTTAGACTCCATCCAGCACCCAACCTGATACAGCCCTTCAGTAACAACTCCACTCTCCAAGGATTTCCTCCAGTTCCCTAGGCAGAAGAGGAACCAGACTCATGGAACTACCACATGGAGAAATCTGGAGGCTGTTCCTGTTGTGGCTGGAGAAGCCTATGGAGGGTGGAGCCTACTGAATTTATGAATCAGCTCACTCAGCAACCACTTCGTGGGTCCTAGTCGTGTCTAAGATGTTGTCTCATGGTGACACAAAGCTAAGTGATGACCAATCCTGAGCCATACATGGGATGCTCAGAGGAATGGGTACCATTACCCTTCCTCTGAGGAATGGGTGATGGCTGAAGGCTGGAGCTGGATTCAAATCCTAGCTTGGTCCCTTTGGCAGCTCATCTAACTTGTCTGAAACCAGCCTCCTCTTCTGTATGAGGATAGTAACAGTACAGATTTATAGTGAGGATTAAGTGAGATGATGCATACAGTGTACTTGGCACAACATCATCTAGGCCTCAATTATGTTTGCTGCTAGCTATTTATTTCAATTATGAAAGTCAGATTCTGGGTTGTTCCCTAATAATTTCAAAGGCAAGTTTCTGGGAAGCACTGGATGTTTGGGGTGGGAGAGGGAATCCAGGAAGGTTTTCTGGATAAAGTAGATGAGCACTTTGAATGTGGACAGGATATCCATGGGGACAGCATTCGGTAGAGTATTAGCACATGCTGTTTACTAGCTGTGCGATACTGGGCCACTCAGTCAACTTCTCTGAGCCTGTTTCCTTTTTTCTGTAAAATGAATATAATCATTTGTTAGATCAAGCAATCATATAGATAATAAAGAATCCAGCATGTAATGTCCTTCTCTGGACTCAGAGTCTTGTCCTTTAACCTCGGACCCCCTTTCCCCCAACAGGCAGATCTGCAAAGAGTTTTCGGACTTGATGGCTCAGGATCGCTCCCCACTAGGCAACAGCCGCCCAGCACTCATCCTAGAGCCTGGAGTGCAGAGTTGCCTGACACATTTCAGCCTCATCACCCACGGCTTCGGCGGGCCTGCCATCTGTGCTGCCCTCACTGCCTTCCAGAACTACCTGCTGGAGTCACTCAAGGGGCTGGACAAGATGTTTCTAAGCAGTGCGGGCAGTGGGCATGGTGAAACCAAGGCTTCAGAGAAGGATGCCAAGCATCGGAAATAACTGCGCCTCTGCCCCATCCCTGATGGCTCCCAAGGCCTGAAAAGAGCCCCTACCTCCTGAGGAGACCATGAAAGGACTAAAAGGTGGAATCGGAGTCAGGCCAGAAAGAGAACATTCATCCAGCAAACCCAGTTAGGGACCTGGATTGGAGCAAGGGAGGGTGACCTTTCTGTGGTTTTAAGGGCCCAGGTGTCTGTTTCATGTGTGCAGTTTTCCGACCTCTGCTGAGAAGGGCTTGGACAGGAAATGGTGTGCTTATGGTTGCCTCATAGGAACAGCCCTTCGCATTCACATGCCTACACAACAGTGGGTGCTCCTAGGGACCAAGGCTTTTTGTTTTTTACTGATGGCAGGAAGGGGGTTAACAAATCAGAGATGCTACTGAGGAGTTGGTAACCCTCATCCTAGAATCTCCTATCCCTGGAAAAGAGGTGCTGGCAGGAGGCCCCGGTGGACTCTTTGGACCTTCCCCATTCTCAGAGGGCAGGAGAGAGCCTTGAGGAACAAAGAAGAAAAAGCACAAATCACAGAACTTGAATCACAGTTATGTTGATGTCTGTCCTATTTATTTATGTACGTTGTAATTTGGAAGTTTAAAGATGTCCAGCACAGCTTATTTATCCTGACAAGTTGGGGACTTGTTTCACTGTTTTCTGCTCATGCACTGAGATGTCCACCTGGGCCACAGTACAGAGGGTGTTTTGCTCACAAAAGACTGTGGGTGGGCTGGGAGGGAAGGGTGTACCAGGCATCCTGAGCTGTCACCAGAATTTTGTATTTGTTGTTTCTCTTGGCCCTGCAGTTGCTGTCCCTCCCCATCTCTCAAATTGCTTTCTCATTCTCTTAATAAAATCTTTTCATTTGGATATAAAGTTCTCCCTGTTCTTCAGCCCAGGCCTGGATTTGCATCCTAACAGAGCAAGGTCACAATGGAGAGGCCAAGTATGGGAATCAGGAAAGGGGCTGCAAAAAGGGGCTGCTAAAGGGGAACACACTACCAGAGGTTGTGGGCACCCCGGAAGGGGGGTACAGATGTCAGTGTGTCTATCTGGCACGTCAGTGTGGCTATTCTGTGCGTGTGTCAAAGTGAATACCGTGTATGTATCTTTGTGACTTGCTGGGCTTGTAGGTGAATGTGTCAATTTGGCTGTTAGGTCTATGTGATATCACGACTGTTGGTGTTGGGTGGGTGGGGGGGTGTGGTGTGTGTGTGTGTGTGTGTGTGTGTGTGAGGCAAATGCTAATTCAGTTCTTGTCTTCTTGAGGATTTCAGTCTTCAGACATCTTTCCTAAGTGTTACCAATCTCTCCTTCTCTACTGAATTATTAGCTCATTCCCCCAAGCACACATATCCCAGGATCTCTCATCTTACAAAATACCAATCTTTCTCCATCTCTTTATTTCCTTTGCAGTTAAAGTTTTTGAGATTGCTGTACCCCTACTGTTTCCTCATCCCCAATTCTTTTTAACTCACTTTAGTTCCTACCAGTCTACTGAAACCCACTCAATGAGAATGTAAAAAATCCAAAGGCCTTTTCTGGATTTAACTGCAGCAGTTGATACGGCTGGCCACTTGCCCTTTTCTGAAACACTCCGTGGTTCCCAACTTCTGGTTTCCTCAGAACTCAGGCGTTCCATTTCTGTCTTTGTTGGCCCCTTCTCCACTTGCCCTCTGTGCCAGGCTTCCCCAAGGCTTTCTCTACCCACAATGGCTCCCTCATTTAATCCCGTGGCTTTACCTGCTGCTGAACCTGAATTTCTATGTTCAGCCCAGACTGCCAGGCACAATACCTGGCATGTAGTATCAATAAAAGGTTGGTAAGCAAGGAAGAAGCCAGTTTCTCAAGGACTTTTCAGTGCTGGACAACTTTCCCTAAAGAAAGGACCACGCAGTTCTCACCAAGTTCTATTTTAGAAATACAAAAATCGATTAGATCCATGGCCCAGTGGTATCAGAAAAGGAAATATTTTTTAAAGACCCTCCTGCCTTGGGCTGAGACTTAAATTTTTCTTTCATGGGCTGGGGGTGTGGCTCAGTGGCAGAGCTCATACCTGGAGAATGCAAGACCCCAGGTTCAATCCCTAGCACTGAGAAAAAGTTTTATTTTTCTCTCATAAATTTCTTCCTTAAACTTCTTACATGATTAAGGCCCCTGAGGGAACACTGATCATCTGAAAAAAGACAAGATATTTATATGTCCAAAGTAACCTCTAAGAAAAATACTGATAAACATCATAATCACCTTAGTTCTCTAAAACCCAGGAGTAACTCTTCGGTGCATAAAATACAAAGCTGGACATGGTGGCACACATGCCTATAATCCCAGCACTTGAGAGGCTGAGGCAGGAGGATCATTATGGGTTCGAGGTCAGCCTGAGCTACACAGTTCAAGGCCAGCCTGAACTATGTAGTAAGACCCTGTCTCAAAAAAAAAAGAAAAAGGTAATCCAAACTTGCACTTCACGTAGATGCCTGTGTGACATTAAATACCCACTTTCTTGCTTGAGGGCCTAATTCCTTATCTTTGCTTTACAGTAAACCCTGCCTATACTTCTGCATAGCCACACACTCACACACACATGCACACACACGCATACCTGTAACTTGCTTAATGTTTTGGTGTCACAAGCATAGATCTTACGGTATCTGATCCAACCCTCCCTCTACTTCTATTGTACCTCAGGTCCCTGTGCAGTGAGGCTCACAGGCTTGACCTCATCAAGGGGAAGGTCCTCCCGGCCCCTTGCACCTCAATGCTCTCCTACACCAGCATATGGTCAGGATCATTAACAAGGAAGCAATGGGGTAGAGACCATGTAAATAGCATAAGAAACTCCTAATGAGGTCTCAGCACTTGATTCTTTCCTTTTTTCTTCCCCACAGCAAAATAGTGTTTCAGCTTCTGATTAGCTTAGCTGGGCTTAGGCCTGAGGGAAAGGAGACGATGATTAAAGAAAAAGTATACAGGGTGGTTTATACAGCTCCTTGTTTGCAAAGCAAGAAGCTGCAAATTAAGAGTGTTTAGACTGCATAAGCGTCACGATTTTCAAATTGTGAGAGTTTGAGTTTATACTCACAGAAAGTACTTCCCTGTTTTCTTTGAAAGGAATCATAATGCTGCAAGAGAAATAAGAAAAGGACAGCATACTAAAGCTTTGCCTCCCTCAGGCCTCATAAAGGGAGGTGAGGGCGAGGTGCAGGCCTTTCTCCTCTCAAACACACACTTGATCATGACTCACACGCAGCAATTCAGTGAGCAGCAGACCCCTAGAAGAAATCCTGAAATGTCACTCCCCTCACTCAAGCACTGCTGCTCCTTCTGTCACTTCTGGTGAAGGACCAAGGTGAGGATACGGTGACAGGACTCTGGGCTTCTGGGTTTCAGGCAGAGCAGGTTCAGCCTCCATTGCTCAGCTGGTACCACCAAGGACTTCTCAAGCCATTTCAGCATCCCTTTCCCTCTCCTGTCAGCCACTCTTCACCAGTCAAGGCTGAGCTTCCCTACCCTGAGGCAAAACAGCTGCTCTCTTCTCCAACCTGAGCCCTCCCACCCCAAGCCTGGGAAGGAATAAATTGTTTTCTGTGCATCAATCATCCGCAAGCAGATGGAAGCCAATGGAAGACCATTCTGGGCAATGTTTGGCCAGGAGTGTTAAAGAATCATTTCATTCCTACCAAACTCCGAGAAATCCATTTAGGGTGCAGCTGGCATTCTCAGAAATAAAACCAGAATAGAAAATACCAAAGCATACAGCAGCACAACTGAACACATACATACACATACAAAACTTTAAATGCCACAGAATAATGATTATCCTTCTTACAGTGGGTGTTTGTACACGGGTGAAGTCCTAAGTGTACGCTGAGGCCATGGAAATTTGGTCAGATCCTGGATTTTATGAAGTGTAGAAGAGGGAAAGGAAATTGGAGAGTGAGGTTGGGGAGGACTATGAGCTGCCTAGTATGTCAAACCAAACAAGTGGCCTTTATTGTAGAAGCAATGGAAAACCATCAGAAAGGGTTAAGTGAGAAGGAAAGGATGGTCAAACCAGTAGTTTAGATCATAAAGAACTGGAAGAAGAGATTAAAAGTAGAGTGAAGGTAGACTGCTGAAGTAGTCTAAGAAATGATGGGGGATAAACCAAATAATGGGGATAGATTTAAAAAGAGATTTAAGCAGTAGAAAACCAGAACTTGGTGTTCATGTGAAGACAGAAGGAAAAGGAAGAATAGCATCAAAAATCATGTCCAAGTTTGATCCCCGGCACCACACACACACAAAAAAACAAACAAACAAACAAAAAACCAAAAATCATGTCCAAGGTGGTGGGAATGGGGGCATAACCCCGTAATCCCAGCACTTGGAAGGCTGAACAGGAAGACGACAAACTTCAGCCTAACATGGATGGGCAATTCAGGGACTTAATGAGATCCTATCTTTAAAAAAATTTTTTTTAAATGCTAGGGATGTGTCTCAGTGCAAAGCCCTTAGGTTCAGACCCCATGTCTACCTGAAGTACAATGTAGTTCCATAGATGGCAGCCAAGAGCATAAAAAGGGCATTAATGGGAAAACATGAACTCTGAATAAAGGCTGTTTTTCAGTTAATACTAATGCACCAATGTTGGCTTCTTAGTATTGACAAATATTCCATGGTTCTATATGATGCTAACATTAGCAGAAGCTGGGTGATACAGAAACAATTTTCTTTGCAATTTTTCTCTAAGACTAAAGTTATTCCAAGATAAAAAAGTTTAAGCTGGGCAGGATGGCACATACCTGCAAACCCAGCATTCAGGAGGCTGCAGGAGGATGACTGCTGCAAGTTCAAGGCCAAGGCCAGCCTGGGATTCTAGCTACTCGGGAAGTTGAGGCAGGAGGATGAAAAGTTCAAAGCCAGCCTGGACAACTTAGGAAGACTTCTCAAAATAAAAAGGGTTGGGAGTGTGGCTCAGTGGTAGTGTGCTTATATTAGCATATATGAGATCCTGGGTTCAATCTTAGGACTGGGGGGGAAAAAACGCTTAGGTTGCTAGCTTAGGTATCTGGAAGCCAAGAGGCTCTAATTCCCCAAGATGGAACATTACAGAGGAGGCTTGAAGGGGGCAGATGCTAAGGCTCAGCTTTAGACACGTTTGATGTCCCTAAGGTTGGAGGTTGAGATATCCAAAGTTAATCCGGAACTCAGGAAAGAAATCTCGGGTAGAGAAAAGAGAGCCCCTTGCTTGGGGCTGTTCTGAGGACACCTAAATTCAAAGGCAGAGATTCTCATTCTTGCTAACTCCTGGATACAGAACAAATCTACTGCATACTTACTGAGGACTTCCCATTGTCAGGCCCTGTGCTAAATGTTCACATATATGTCTTCATAAAATGATCATCACCACTGCCATGACCAGGTAAGTCCTCTGTCATTTTCCAGAAAGGAAAAATACCAAATAGGACTGCCTCTAGTCTACGGCCATATCACCCTGAATGCACCCGATCTCAGAAGGTAAGCAGGGTCAGGCCTGGTTAGTACTTGGACGGAAAGATTGCCCCTGCTCAGTCAAGAGGAACAGAGGAGGAGAAAAAAAAAATTTGAACCTGAAATTTCCTCTGGGAAGGGAAGCAGGTGATCAGATTATACAGACAGGAGGAACATTTTTTACGTATTTTTGCACTGTTTGCATATTTTACTAAGTGCATGTAATACCTATTCAAATTAATTTAAAAAATTTAACCTTAGGGGCAAAACCCCCCAATGCTTTAGAGGGAGTGAGCCATTAGCAAGTAAGGATATATAGAAGAGCTAGATGGGAGAGAACCTGGGCAATAAAACAGAACATGGGCTGTCAGGCCACTCAGGGCTCTTAGAACATTAATGAAGGGAAAGGGGGATGAAGAAGGACAATTCTGGCAGAAAGATAATCTTCTCTTCAGTTTCTTTCTTAAGTGATGTTAGGTAAACAGATCCAAGACAGAAAGCTCAATTTTGCTTTATTCTGAATTGGCTTTATTCTGAATTAGCTATCTATTAAGAGTGCACTGTGAAAGAGTAGAAAAAAAATTAAAGGAACCCATCAAAAAAAAGGCCCTGGCAAGTGAAAGGGAGAGCATGATGTTAGGAACCCTGTTTAGGAAAGGAAATGTTATCCAGGTCATGGATGCCATTTTTGTCGATGATTCGAACACTGAAGGTTGGCAGATTTAAGATGAAGCGCTTCTGGAGCTGCAAAAAGAAATGAAGGAAATCCATCAACAAACACTTACTGAGCACCTAAGTACATGGCAGATTCCGTTCTAGGCACAATGGATACAAACATAAAAATCTCTGCTTTTGTGGAATTGACATTCTTCCGCGGGCAGCTGGTACCAGGGTGCTAAGGATGCCCAAACTATAGCTGGTGGCTGACTACAAGGCAGTGAGCACAGCCTAAGAGATGCAGCTTGGAGCCTGCCTCTAGTCAGTCAGCCTATGGAAGAAGTAGCTGGTATTCTTACTCCCACAGCCTGCTACTGATCAGTCTGGGAAGCACAGACTTCCCTCTCATATCTCCAGGTAATAAGCTGACAAGAAGTCAGTGCCCTAGGAACAAGCTCTGGACCAAAGCAGTACACTCCCAGGTCCCAACAGGTTGCTCCTGTCATTTACCCACATTAGAAGGACCTGGGAGGTGTGAGTGCATGTGTACGGGCACCTGAAGGGGTGGTGAGAAGGATGGCAACAGTTTTTAGAACAAGCCCTACTTTCATCTCCTCCAATCCAGGCTGTGAACTACATGTGCAGAAGCAGACAGCCCACTAACCTGGCTGAAGATCACTGGGGAACACAGCTCTGGAAATCTTTACTTCTATACTACTCTTCTTGGATGCCCCATTTAGAGCTTCCATAAAGAAGCAGCTCCACATCTTGCTTATGAGCTGATTCCGGAATTGTCTACCCCTCCAGGCTTAAGCCCTTCCTTTGTCACGTTTCTATGCAGCTGAGGACTGGGCAGCAACAGCCCAGTCATTTCCAGAGTCCTTTCTGGCTGATGACTCTTACTTCCGGAATCAAACTCCAAGATCAAAAAGAGTGACAATAAAGGTTTCTAAAATGACTCTCTTTAGGATCTGTGGAGAAGAATAAAGTCTCAAGAGTACTTAACATTCCAGTGGCTTCTTCCTGGCAGCTCTCTGCAACCCTTAGGGCCAATACGGCCTCTCAGCTGAATAGTTAAGAAAAATGTACAGTTTATTCTCAACACCTGCCTTGGAAAAGGGATTTATACACAAGGGAACGGGGACACTGTGGACTGAAAAAGACAGGCTCATGTAAGTGGCAACACTCCCATCTGCTCTTAACCTCTTACTCTCACTAGACCATGAATTCAAGTTCATTCTTATGCCACAAGAATAAAAGGATGCAAAGGTCTAATGGGGTTGCTTTTTGCCACCTCATCCCACATTCATACCCAAAGCCCTAGACTCTTAAGTGGAATGAACAGAGTGTGGGCTTTTGGCCTGAAAAACAAAGGGTTACACTCCCCTTCTGCACAAAGCTTTCCATGGCCTTCTGAGTGCCAAGGGTTTCTCTCCAGATCAGAAGGGCTCATGAACTATTAAGGGAGTAGACAGCAGGGCAATTAGAGGTGGCACAAAAACAGAGTAGGTATAAAGTTTTGGGCAGTAGTTCTTTTTTTGGGGGGGGCAGTAGTTCTTATAGTATGCTCCCAATTATTATCTGGGACTGTTAGTTAAAATAGAGATTCACAGTCTTTGTTTTGTTTTGTTTTGTTTTGTTTTGTTTGACACAGGGTCTTGCTATGTAGTACACGCTGGCCTTGAACTCAGGATGCTCCTTCTGCCTCAGCCTCCCGAGTGCTGGGATTACAGGCGTGTGCCACCACACTTGGCTCAAAATTCTTAGTCTTTATGTCAGGACAGTGGAATCAAAAATGGAGGCTGGAGCAGGGCTAGTAATCTGCTTTTTTGACAAAGTCCCCAGATGATTCTTATACACAATGAATTTTGAGAACCACTCCTTTGGATGAACCAGAAAGAAAAATAAATTATAAAATTGACATTGATGAGGAAGTGACCCATGAGAGAAAAATAATCTTGTAACCCACGCCAAACTCTATTCCTGGTAGCAACTTCACATCTGGTCAGTGGGTATTTATTACACCTTCTGGCAAGGACCAGAAAAAAAGCAAACATGGAACTGTAATGATACTGGCAAACAGGGAGACAAAACATTCCTTCCAGTCCCACAGGAGCTACTCACCTCCTCCAGACATTTCCTAAGAAGCTCCACCGCCCTCTCACGTGAGATAGCTAAAAGAAAACACAGGGCAAGCACTGGAGGTGCCATCATTAAGTCCAACTCTCAGCAGCTTTTGATTAAATTTCAAACTTCTTCAGGTTTGAGTACCATACAAATGGAAATGGCAAAAAATGCTTAGCCTTCTAGCCTGCAATAAACTTATTCCATATGCAGCCGAGACTGCCCCAGACCCAATGCTCTAGCAGCCACAAGCCATTGCAAATTGATTTGCTACAAAGGGTAAGCATGACAGAATTCTGCCTCCCCTGGCCAGGGCCTGCCTCTGCAGAAGTTCAGTGGCCTGTCTCTCTTTTTCATAGTCCACCCCACAGCCCCCTTTAGTCCAGAGCTTAAATCAATTCCATCTGCCCTAGCCAGCTGCAAATTAGGAAATGCGAGGACAGGGCCAGAATTTTAGCCTCACTTTCCCAGCTGGGTTTCAGTTTAACAATGAGAAGAGAATTCATAGGATGGACTGAGACTCCTAAAACAGAATCCAAAGGAACTGTCTGTGGGTATGGCAAACTGGGATGACATATTATGCAGTTAGGCATGAGGGGCAGTCGCTGGTTATTTTGGTGGGCAAATCAGCTGTATTACTGACAGATGCAAATCAAGAGACAGACACCAGAGGCCAGGCTAATTTTTTTCAGGATGTGGCCTGGAGCTCTAGTGTGGCTGAGGTTGAGCAAGAGGCCAGCACCAAAAAGGAATGAACATGCTAGATTCTTATGATGCTGACAGGGAAGAAAGGAGAGTAAGGAGAGAAGTGGTTATCTGTGCTGCATCTATACCTTGTAAAAACTAAGATTCTAAGTGCTGATTGCCTATAGTGGCTAAAGCTGAGTGCTGAGACTGGGGTCAGAAGACAGAATTTAGCAAAAAGCACCATGGGTCTGAAGTTTTGCCAGGCTAATGATTTATGGACAAAGAGAAGGACAATTTTTTCTCTGAGGAGGGAGTAGTCAGTAAGGAAAAGAACCAAAAGCAGAGTCCAGATTCATGGCCTTAAAAAGTTCTGATGTTTAAACAAAGACACCCTCAGTTGTTATTATGGGTACCTGTTCATCCTCACAAACTCAACACACACAGAAACCACTTGATTTAGTCAATCTGCTGCAGCTAAAATTCAATAATCATCTATACAGACAAAATGAGTAAAAAAGCTTAACTCTTATAAAGAGTTCTATTACCTAATAAAATTGTTTCACTCACTATGATATCTACTCCAATACTCCTTTAAAACAAACCAACCAACCCCAGTTCTAGAGACAGGTAACATCTCATTTTGGCAAAATGGGACTTTTATCAACAAGCTTTTTCAGGCTGGAAAATGAGGGACTTTTATCAAAAAGCTTTTCTAAAAACATACTGACTCACAAGAAAGCAGCTTCCAGAGAGGATTCACCCTCTATTCAAGATCCAGTCACCCAACTACCAAGGTAGGCAAAACTGGAAAGCAGCTAAGGGCAGGGCTCTGCTACTGCTCCCTCTCTAGAGTGCTGGCACTTACTTGGAGTGTAGTATCGGTCCAAGATACTAAGAGTCAGGAAGGCACCATAACCATGGGCTGCAAAAGGGGCCTTAGCCAAGGCTGCCAGGTAGTCCATGTAGTAGAGCGCTGGCCCCTCATGCTCATCATAGCCAGCCAGAAGAAGGTTCACATGATATGGGGTCTGAAAGGAAAGACACAGCAAAGTGATAATTAAAGCACAATACCAATGCCTCACATGGCAAATAGAGAGTATTCCAATTCTTGATGATAAGAAAACTTTAGCAGCAACTGAGTGAATCACAGTGAAAGCAAAAATATAGACATATCTACAGGACCTGGAATGTGGTCAGAGGTGAAGGGAGGTCAACTTGTTTTCTTTGAACATCTGCATTAGTTTAGGTGTATGAAAAAACTGTTTTCTTCTTATAGCCTATGGACAATAACCTGATACAAAAGCACTTCAAAGGCAAAGCACGGGTGTGCTTTTATCATTCTTAACTATTGAAAACAATAAATACAATCTAGTAATTCAGGCTACAAACTAGTGAAAACACCAGCTCCCACCACAATATCCGAAATAAATAAGTGCATGAACCCAGGAGTTCAAGGTCAGCCTGGGCAAAATAGTAAGACCCACTCCCCCACCAAACAAACAAACAAACAAACCCCACAAGCTCATATGGACCAAAATCTCAAATGATAAACGGTAAGCTCTACAACTCTTAAGGAAAGGAAGCACAGTGGGTTTCAAATATTTAAATCCAACCACTTAGACCAGTAGTAGTGAGCCTATGGCACTTGTGCTGCAGCTGGCTGTTTGTTATCATTGAAACCTCAGTTCGCCATCACTGCAATAGATCTTTAAACTCTGGAAGAAAAGTAACGGAAGTCCATAAACACAAGGAGACACGGTAACACCAGAACTGTAGTTTCAGGTGAAATATTAACATTTTTCTAATGTAACAAGCCTCCCCTAAGCTAGATTAAAAACTTTTTCATCAATGAGGCAAATAAAAAGGCAGTTAGTTGTAACTTGAATTTACGTATCCTTTCTTTGGACTACCTGCAAGTCTAAAAACGTAAGTTACCTGACTGAGCTGCCTTGCACTTCATCTCCAAATGGATGATCATTTTTTCTACACCAGTTGGGGCACTTACTATGTTGAATTCAGTCTGTCTCTGCCCCTAGTCATCAGTGGTGGGAGACCCATTTTATATGGCCTCCTTTTTATTTTCAGGATATGTTTTTGCTCTTGCATTTGCTTCAGTAGGCAGTGAGCAGTGGCCTTAGCCTGTAGTTGTGTGTCTATCCCTAAACTTATGATGTATTCAATTAAGTGCCCATTAACTGAGACATTGTATTATGGATCACAAAATAATAATAACTAGTGGTCCTAAAAGTAACATTTCACATTCTTTGACCACTGATTAGCACGGACACTTGGCAACCTGAAGAAACTCATGTTAGAAAAACACAGGAAAGTATATATATTTGCTTGGAATTCTACTAAGCCAGCTGTGCTAAGCAGAAAGAGTTCCTAATATCTCTTGAAGATTACACAGGAGTCCTAACCTCCGAACAAGTTTCTACCTTGCAGATAAAATGGTGGCTATTCCCAGAGGAGTAAGAATTGACTGGCAGTAGTCAAGACTTCCAAGAAAATTATCACCTTTCATATTTGGGGGGGTGATGCTGATATCTAACTCAGGGCCTTGTGTTTGCTAGGCAAGCGCTCTACCACTGAGCTAAATCCCCAATCTCCACCTTAGATTTTTGATGAGTAATATGTTACATACTCTGCCAAACTCTGGAATTCTGTGTCATCTGGGACTACCTTCTCAGTAAGTTTGACCTTAGGCAAGATGCTTAACTCCTATGAGCTTCTGTTTTCTTATGCATAATCATTCATTCCCATTTCTATCTTAAAAGTATGGTGAGAAAAAGCAACAGAAGTGAAACATACCAAACTCTGAAAGAAAAAGATACCTAATTTCCTAGTATATTAGCTACATCCCAGTGTCTCAGAAAGCAGTTCTTTCTTTCTTTTTTTCCTTTTTCTTGTACTGGGGATAGAACCTAGAACACTGTACATGCTAGGCAAGTGCGCTATCACTGAGTTGCATTCCCCAGTCCTTTTTAAAAATTTTATTTTGAGACAGTCTTGCGTTGTTGCCTAGGTTGGCCTCGAACTTGCAACCTCTCTGCTTCCGCCTCCCAGGTTGACAGGATTATAGTCATGTACCATCATGCTAGACTCCAGTCTCCTTTGATCTCTTACCACATTATACAGCCAACAAGGGAAAAATTTAAAAAAACTGTTTAAATTAGGTAAAGATTTAAAAAAACTAAAAATAACTAATAACATTTTTTAAAAAGTGTGAAAACAAGACTGCAAAATCTGGCAGACATAGAATACCTTTGTGTTCTTACAGTTAAAATTAAAATAGAAAAAGTGAGGAAAGAATAGCAAAAGGATTCTAATTGGTTTCCTTTCCCCAAGAGAATACAGATTTTTTTTAAATTTGTTTTGTACCTTTCAGAAAATACATTAACCTTTCTCCTAAGAGGTACCACTCACTATCCAGAACATCCATTGCACTGTTAACTCAAACAATTTCACCAGCAACTGCAGCAATTTTAGGGATCCACTGGGATACCCAAAAAAGCCTTAAGTGGCAGAAACCAAGTATGCTTTGTTTCTAATGAAGCTCTAGCCCATACTGAAATTGTGTTTAGAACAATTACTATTATTTAAAAGCCACCACCAAAGATCTTACACAAAATTATGCAAACAGAATTCCAAAAGCAAAGTATATGTTTCACTGGTCTATTTAATATCATTTATTTATGCTTAAACATCTGATACACACACTCACCAGGGTGGATATTGAGAAGCTACAACTTGTGGTACAGAAGATAACTCACAAATATTGTGTGACTCTGAATTACCAACTTTTGCATGTGTGAGATGCTTAAGCATAAATAAATGGTGTTATCTAGACTAATTAAATCAATACATCTGTGTAACAACTTGCAGTTTCTGGAATTCTTCTGACAATGCTCCACCAAAGATCTCTGGCTCACGCTATTTTTTTTTTCTTCCAAATAAAGTACTGTACACTCTAATTGTCTCACTCTTCTAAGAATTGTGGCATTCAAACTGACAAAGCCATAATTACAGGTTTCTTGATGGTTATATTTCCTCATATTCTGCATTCATTAGTGTTCTAAAATGAGATAAACTCTAAGCCATCCAATTTTGTGGTAGTCATATAGCATACCCAGGTATGATTACTTGTGGTATGTTTAGGGAAAGAATGCGATATGTAAGACACAACTCACCCATTCAAGTATTTGTGCCAATTATAAACTTTACAAAGATGGCAGGACTGGCTTGTTCAATGACATATAAGCGTACAGTACATCCTCAATAAGTATTTGCTTAATGAATACTAATAATACCAGAAAGCATTACACATGCTTTAATACATATGTGGCTATTGCCTAATACAACAAGAAAAGATTAAGAAAACCACTAAACCAGTGTTAGAAAATGATAGATCCTGTTTCTGAGAGATGGGTCAAGTTCAAGTCAAATACCAGCATCTCTATGAATGACATACTTGTTGCTTTTGCTTAGCCCTGGGTCCTTCTCTTCCTACTTCCCTTTAGATATAAGTTGCTAAGTAAGCAAAAGCTTAAAACATAGGCTAGGCATTCAGAACCAAACACAGAGGAGACTAATAACACAAATAAATATCTCAAGAAGAAATAGCTGAGCCATACAACAAAAAGCAAGACCCAGGTTTGAATTCTAGCTCTATTACCATATGTGTGACTTTTAGAAAAGTCACTTAACCTCTCTGAATTTTAGTGTTCTCATCTAACATACAGGATAAGGCCTATTACAAAAGGACTACAGTGAGGATTCAAAGAGATAGTACATGTAAATGATTAGTACCTAAAACACAGTAAAGGCTTAATAAATAATATTATTACTGAGTACTATCAATTTCTAAATACTTTATCAGTTCCCTTCTTCACTATGCTCAGTATTACAAGTGAGAATCTGCTTAACTATTCTGAAGAAATGCAAATAGCAATGACAGACTGCCAGAAATCTTTTATCTTTTACAAAGTAATGCCTATTCTGTGCATGATATAACCTACCCTTTGGTTGTCTCCACTATTATAATTGTTTAGATATATAGTCTAGATAATAAGACAAAGTCATGAGTTCCCCAAAGGGGAAGAACTGTATCTTAAATGACTAGGCACCTTCCACAGCAAAGGCAAAGAGTGAATATTATATATAGTTATGAACTAAACTAAATATCTAAATTCCATCACGCAAATGAACCCAAACATTTAGTTAAGACATTCCTTACCCAACAGCCTGAAGGATCGCCAATGGTCTGCAACCAACATGCTTAATTGGGGGGGGGGCGCGCGGTGCCGGGGATTGCGCTCAGGGCCTTGTGCTTGCAACAACATGCTTAATTTTAAATTCTATCAGATATAAGAAGAAAATTTTTCAAATAAATCATACTGGGAACTCAAAAATGAATTTTAGCCTCTAAATCAGGATAGCACCAAAATTTTGCCTTTTAATGCACATGTGCACTAAACAAATACATTTTTTCCTCCCTTAACAAGTATATGAGATAAGATTATAGTGAAGAGCTTTAGGTCACTTTGAGATTCCCTCTGAGACAATAAAAGTATCAATCATTATAGGGTGTGGTAAAATGTATAGTAAAGTACTCAGTGCAATGCTTGATACATATAGTAATAATACAAATCAGTTATTATCACCACCACTACTTTTAGGATTTGACAGCATCGTTAACAGACCTGTCTAGATAACAATAAAATGAAGATGTTATCACAGAGGGCTAATAAAATTATTTACCTTTTTACAGTTGCCAAATGGAGAAAATCTAAGCCAGAGGTATAAAGCACATCTCTTATGCACTTCATCTAGGGATTTAAATGGACTTAACTATCTCTGGGCCTCTGAGCCCTGCAGAATTGAGCTCAGTTCCATTTTGGAGGTGGGGAATACACATGGCATACACAGAAACTTTCGTTAAGTTAAATGGAATATTTCCCTCCCTCCAACTCGTGCATTCAACTCCTTGTATATTCCTTCTACCACAAAAAAGAAAACTGTAGTGATTGAGAGTGAAATTCCACAAATTTTACAGCTAAAGAAAACAGTTGTGACAAATACACTGAAACAACAAAATCAGCGATGAGAATATGGGCGGTGACAAGCAGCGGTGTGACATCTGGCGGAAGCCAAAGTCACAGCAAGGGGGAGAGAGGTGGGCGTGAGGAAGCATCCTGCCGAGCGTGGACACAGAAAAGGAGAGGAATTGACAGTCTTCCTTTGGAGCCAGGCCAGCCTTTGCCACCTCTAATTGAATAGGACGACATTGCTATGAGTGAGGGGCCTTGAAGAACAACGCACTTTCTTCTGCAATGTGCCATACCTTGGAATGCTAAGCAGCGTGGGAGGAATACTTCCACTCCTGGTGGGTCAATATGTAGAAGGAGATGTAGAACTAACAACGGGACAAATGGTTGTCTAGAGGTGACTATGTTCATAAACAGACTTCTAAGTAGACTAATCAGATTTTGAAAAGAAAAAGGCACCTGGTACTTCTATCTATCTACCTATTTATTAATAGTACTAAGACTGAACCCACTAGCACTCTACCAGTGAGCTATATCCCCAGTCCTTTTCAAATTTTATTTTGAAACAGGACATTACTAAGTTGCCCAGGCAGGTCTCAAACTTTTGATCCACTTGCTTCAGCCTCCTGGTAGCTGTGCCACCATGCCCAGCTCTTTGTGTTATAATAGGGGATTGAACCTAGGCCTTTGAACATGCTAATAAACATATGCTCTACTACTGAGCTAAACCTCCAGGCCCACGCTATTTCTTTTAATTCACTCAACCGTCAAAGCTGCCTAAGAGCCCATCTTTGGCATTGAAAGTATTTTACAAAAATACGGTTTACAGAGGAAAAGGGATCAATGACTTCAACTAACTTAACCAGTGTCTCTCATACAAATTTGAGACTAACTTCCAAAAAGGAGAGGGTAACTTGCCTTAAACCTAAATAATTAGCATTGGGGTCAGAACCAAACTCACATTTCCTAACTGCCAGTCTTGTATGCTTTTCCAGGAGACCATGCTGCCTCCACAAAATGGAAATTAGTGTAAAAATATGATTCAGTATGCAAATGTCAGTTTCACACTCAAATATTTCAGAATGTACTATTTTGCATACCAGCATCTATTGTTCTCTACTTCGTTATTTCATTTATTATTGTACATGACTAATAATATTTTGGCTTTAAAAGGGTAGGTTTAATGTCACAATTATGAATACTCCATTGGGTCTAAAATCATGCAATATACGTAGTAGCTATTTAAAAAATATCTTTGATATAAGACACCAATATCTTAGTTGCTTGTCAATGCCCATTTTTCTACTTCATTAATAAATAAAATGGATCAATTATTTTTCTACACTGGTGCTCTGAACTCTTAATCAGGAGCTTGTTTTTTGTTTGTCTTTCTTTTTGAGACAGGGTCTTATTATGTAGTTCAGGCTGGCCTTGAACTGACTATGCAGCCCAACTTGGCCTCAAACTTGAGGTGATCCTCTGGTCTCAGCTTCTTGAGTGCTAACACTACAGGCATGTGCCACTACGTCTGGCAGGAGCTTGTTTTTAATAACCGATAGAATTTACTAGCTTTGTGTGGCTTTAGATTTATACCTGAAATGAAATGCACTATTTCAAATACTTTCCAAATTCCACAACTTCCAATTATCATGACCTACGTACCTTTTTGGAGGCAAGGTACTGGGAATTGAACCCAGTACCTTCACATTGGGTTACATCTTCAGACTTTAAAAAAATTTTTTTTTATTGAGCGACAATTTGCCCAGGCTGGGCTCAAACTTGTGATGCTCCTGCCTCACTCTCCTAGAGTGCTGGGATTACAGGTGTTCGCCCCATATCTGGTACCTAAATACCTTTTTTAGTTCTAAAATGAGGTTTTAGTTCTAGAATGAGGTTTTGCTGGGTGTGGTAGCACATGCTTATGATCTTAGTACTTCAGAGGCTGAAGCAGGAGGATTGCCACAAGTTCAATGCCAGCCTGGACTACATAGTGTGACCCTGTCTCGAACAAAAAAAAAAAAGAAAAAGGGAATATAGTTCTATGGTTGGGGAAGAAAATGGAGAATTATCTATCCCTAATGCCTACGCAATATGGAATCATTTACACCGTAACTTTAGTGATCTTAGATAGACTCCTTTTTAAGGAAATCTATGCGTAGATTCAATTTCTTCTAGCCTTTAAAGTGCAGTTTATACAGGGCTTCAATGAAAATCTACAAGAATGTGCTGGGACTATAAGATAATTATGAAACAGGCAGATGCTCCAACCAACTTCACTTCTGCATTTGGAATGTGAATAAATTCAATAAATGTTCATTTAGCATCTATGCCAGGTGATAAAAGGAAGCCTGGATCTGGAAGAAGCTCCCAAGGTAGATGTGGGCACGAAGGATTCCAGCCAGAGCAAACAGTATAAGTCACAGTAAAGAAACAGGGAGTATTGGGGTACTGGTGAATATGAGACATACATACTTGGAGAATTAAGTGATTTCAGTAGGAAGCAGAGGAAATGGGATGAGACTATCACTGGCCTCCTGGACTAAAGAATATTAACTTCAGTGTGCGAGCCACGGAGGAGCCAGTGAAAATTTACTAATACCATCCTTTTGCTGACCCAAGCCTCTCTTCATTATACATTGGTTAATTGGTGTCAAGGAACCCTACTGCCTCAGGATTTGTATTCCATTGGTCCCAGTAATTTCTTTCCTTTCCTCTTAAATAGAAGATTTTTAGATAGGAAAGTATTACAAACAGTTTGCCATTTTAGGATGTAACTGACAATAATATAGAAGATAACTTGGGATGAGACAGAAAGAAAGGGAGAACAGTTAAAGGATAAGGTCAAACTAAGTCAGCAGAAGGGATGAAGGGGAAGACACAGACTACAGGATGTATTTAGAAGGCAAAACTGACAGGACTAAATTACTAGTAGAACAGAAAAGGTAAGGAAGGGAGAAAGCATGAAGATGACTTTCAATAAAGGGAAAAGTGGTAGAACAAATGTAAAGAGCTCAACTTGGACCCAATAAGCTTAAACAGAGTGGTTTAGAGGCAGGTGGAAAGAATGAAACAGCATATAGCCAAACTCATAAGACTGAATGAAGAAGCACCAGTGAGGAGGTTTTACTGACACAAACACATACACTGTAACTCTCACATCCATTTGTGGAAGACAGTGAAGCAAACAATCCCAAGAAGACACCATGGCAGACATACACCATGCTTACCATGAAGTGCACAAAGAAGTAAGAGTAACGAACGTGGGGGAGTAGAATGGGGGAAAGGACAGAGAAATTTTTCCTGATAAAAAAAGAACTGAGTTTAATTAGCAATTAAATCCTAGCCATATGAGAACACAGGTACATTCAGGACAGAAATCAAGGTCAGTCAAGCTCCTGTTATCCACTGATACCGCTGTACAAAAGAAAAAGTAGAGAGTTGGAATTCAAAAAGTTTCCTCTTAATCCTATGACTGGAAAAAAGCACCCCCCCACCCCCAGTCGCCAGAACTGAACCCAAGCCTTAGCACTGAACTACATCCTCATCCCTTTAATTTTTTGTTCTGAGAGAGGGTCTCCCTAAGTTTGTTTGTTTTTTGTTTTCGGTGCTGGGGATCAAACTCAGGTCCCTGTGCTTGTGAGGCAAGCACGCTAAACACTGAGCTAAATCCCCAATCCAGCTCCCCCTAAGTTTGAGGCGGGGCTCAAACTTGCAATTCCCCTGCCTCAGCCGCCCAGGGTACTGGGATCACACGCATGTACCTCCACACCAGGCCACTCCCCAAGAAAATTCCAAGAAACAACAAACAAACAAAAAAAACACAAGTGGAAACTGATCAGAATCTGAATACTATACTGAGGTCACAAACCAGGATGTTTAAGTAAATCGACTGCCAATGTTCCTCCTTCTCTCCTGTTTCAGATATAGTTGTCTTTTGTGGCATTAAGAAACAAACCAATCTATGTTTATAAATTCTCACACTAAAAAATAGGAGAAATAGGGAGGCAAGCATGCGTCTAACGAAACAAGCCTCTGGCTTTCAGAAGCCCAAGATAAAACACTGCTCCATAGGAAAAAAAAAAAAGAGGAGAGACAGAGAGAAAAGAAAAAAGAAAAAAGAAAGTGCAACCATGTTTTTCTTGTTTCTTTTCTCTGCCTGAGGTCATTCTCTGAAAGTATATGTGGTACAACCTAGTCCACTTGAATCTCAAGTGCCCCATCTATAATGCGAGAGGTAGTACTACTTGTCTGACACAGTTGTGAGGAATTAAAGTACTTGCCTGGGTTAAAGTTTCTGGAAGAATGCCTGGTAAATAGTAGGTGCCCAACAAATATGAATTTTAGGAGCCAAAAAAATTTAAATATTATGCTATTTGAATTTTTAAGAAAACTGCATGTGAAAGCCTCCCCTCAATAATTCCAAAATTTCTATGAATTTTATTTCTCTAAAGCCATCACCAACCCCAAGTTTGATTGGTTCTCCTATTAAAAGTTGTAAACTTATTGTAATTAGAAGTTTAGAAATTTAATGAGTTGAAATGCAACATGGCACAGATGCCTTATTATACCAACTAGTTAACACAGTATTTGTTTTCTACATTAATTTTACTTGCTAATCAAAAATACTGCTTTCCCCCAAATAACATCAAAATAAAATTGCTGATTGTGCAATGGCAAAACCAACACCATGTTTCCAACAGGGCCACTTGAATTCTTTTTTTCATGAGCTGGCAGTTTCCAGGAGAAATTTAAGATTACGTACACCTTTAAATCAGTTCTTTAAAAACTTAAATGCAGAAACCATGCTTTGCTACAGACGTATATATATTAGAAGGCATGTAAGCTGTCCATGCTAAGCACACCCATGAGCATCTACCAATACTGAACATTCTATGTGATTCATCTTCAAGTTAATAAAGAACATGGGGCTGGGGATTTAGCTCAGTGGTTAGAGTGCTTGCCTAGGAAGTGCAAGGCCCTGAGTTCGATCCCCAGCACCAAAAAATAAAATAAAATAAAGAACATGGTCTCCTGGAAAAGGGCATTTAGGGCTATATACAATTGTACATGTTTTCAGATAACCATAGCATTTAACAGAGCACTAAAGAATTCCTGGGGAAGACCTTAGGAGCCCTTCTGTTAGAACACAACCACCCCCATTAAAATTCAAGTCCAACACAAGTTATTCCTATAGCTTCAATGGATATGAAAACTGCATAGGTCTCCCTGCTTCCTTCATTCTTTCCCGAAATGCTCCACTAAAGAGTAGCCAATGATCTAATAAAATTTCATCTGATTACAATGACATCCTCTTAGCCAACAAACTTCCAGAGAGGCTCACTGCTTTTATAATAAAGCTCCCTCCACACCTCTGCAACTAGGCATTGCAGAGAGGGCCTCACGCATTCTAGGCGACAGCCTTACCACTAAGCTTCATCCTAGACCTTTTATTTTGAGACAAGGTCTTGCTAAATTGCCCAGGTTAGCCTCAAACTTGTGATTGTCCTGCCTCAGCTGCCCAAGTAGCTGGAATTAGAGGTGTATTACCTTGCCTGGCATGATACAGCTTTTTCATCAAAGTCTCCATAATATGGACTACCTCCCTGGTTTCAATCTCTTATGAATCCCTTAAAACTGTCAGCCTTGGGGTTGGGGATTTAGCTAAGCAGTTAGAGCGCTTGCCTAGCAAGCACAAGGTCCTGCGTTTGATCTCCAGCAGCCCCCCTCCCAAAAAAACCTGTCAACCTTATCTAACAAACATGGTTGTAAGTTTACATATGCATACATAGTATATACCACATACATTTATTTTTTAGCCAGGAGAATCCTTATTTGTATTTAGTACCCTATCAGTTAAACAGATAAAATTAGGAATAGGCGGCTCAGAGAACTATTTGTCCCTGCCCTGAACATCATTTTCAAACACTGTACCTAAACTAACATATTCTCTCACATACCTTGGTCTGTGCTTCTAGTTTTGCTTCATCTTTGTCATAATAACAGCTGATCTCCAAGGCTCAGGTTAACCTATTTCCCAGAGCACCTGTGTATACAGGTATCTTAGCACTTGCCATTCTACCATAGGATTGACTACTTCTCCGCTTCCCCATCTGAAGGGACACATTGAGCTTTGCACCTATTTCCTTAGCCCCATGAGCAATACAGACTGAAGATCTGCTGAATGAACATTAGCAATCATGGAACATTTTGACTGTAAGAAGTCGCCTTATTCAGGGAATCAGAAAGGAAGTACAGAATTCTGGTAGAACATTTCAATTTACAAAGATTCAGAGACTATTATTTCCTTTCTCTTACATTTTTCTTTCCAGTTTGGTTAATCTTATTTTCTCTTTAGCTTACAATCAGATAATGGCAAATTGGAATTTAAAAAAAAAATGTTATGCTTTCTTGCCCTGTTAGCCTCCCTTTTATTTTCTTAAATCTTTTTTAAAAATAACACATATAAAAGTACATAAAAGCTGGGCATGGTGGTGCACACCTATGATCCCAGCACTTGGAAGTCTGAGGCAGGAGAACTGCTGCAAGTTTGAGGCCAGTATGGGCTACATAGTGAGTTCAAGGCCAGCCTGAACTACATGGTGAGACCCAGTCTCAAAAACCAAAAAGTACATAAAATATACACGTACAACTTAATGAATATAATGAATACACATGTAACTACTTCACAGTCAAGAAACAGAACAGTCAACCCTTCCTCCTCTAGAACGTCTTCCTCACTGCCCTTCAATTTAGGTAATATATTTTTGGAGAGAGTAAAGAAAACATCATGGGATTTTGGGGATCAGTCCCTAAACTCATATCCATGCAGGTAAAAAGAAACACCAAGATGCCAGGGTATATGTGTGCTTCTGTCTATGAGTGTGAGTGAGGAGTGAGAAGGCATGGCCACACCTGTGTCTACCTGCACCAGGGCACTAATTTAAAACAATTTTATTTTTATTTGCTCTGAAGAGAAACCAGAGTATTAAAGCAATTTTAAAAGGTAGGGGTGAGCAAGGCATGGTGGGACATCTCTATAATCCCAGCTACTCAGAAGGCTGAGGCAGGAGGATACACAAGTTTCAGGCTAGTCTGGGCAATTTAGCGAGATCTTGTTTCAAAATAAAATAAAATGGGATATAACACAGTGGTAAAGTACTAGCATAGCATTTACAATGCCATGGGTTCTATCCCCAGTACTCAAAACAAAAAACAAACAAAGTAAGGGCAGATCTGTTTCTAATGGTAAATAAACATGCTAAAATAAAAGCTTGGTCCAGGCTGGGGATTTAGCTCAGTGGTTACAGTGCTTGCCTAGCAAGCACTAAGGCCCTGAGTTCGATCCCCAGCACCAAAAAAAAAAAAAAAGCTTGTTCCTATTAAGCAGACACGGTGCTCTGCTGCTCCAAGCTTAAACCAAATTTTAAAAGGACACCACATTAATTTTTAAGGCACAAATTTTGTAACAATAGAGATCTATACCAATTACCTATATTGTTTCACTCCTACTGTGGATAAAAAAGATGTTTTAAGTGAAAGCTGGCATTATGGGATTGCACAATTCCAGTCATTCAATAGGCTTATTCCATTCAACCAGAATAGGGGTTCTCTCTGCTCACAGCAGGCATCCAACAGGATAGCACATATATGCTCTCTGAGTGAGAAAGCAACACCTTCTCACATACAACCCCCTGGAGAGAGATGGGGACGGGAGGGGGACGGCTTTACACCTGCAAACTCCTAACTCTATCAGCACTATGGCTGGGAAAAACAGCACATATTTAAAAAAAAAAAAAAAGTGGGGGGGAGATTTCCTGATAAAGCCAGTAGTTTCAAAGAATCATCTTCTGAAGCCATTTTTCTTAGGAGACTAGTAAGTGTAATGCTTCAACCATTCTTAGTCTTCCTAATAGACTTTATCAAGTCCTAGTGACTGCATAAGCAAACTGCTTAAAAGGGCAGCTGTCAGAATTTTTATTCCTCTTGGTAGAAAAACACTATAAGCACCAAGTGTTGTCATACTAATTAAGGCACTTCAACTTCAAGGCACATCTGTCCCTGGGCCTTTGGATAATCAAAATGACCACTAAAAATAGAAGAGCTGTATCTCCAATGGGGCAGACATGAGCCACCCCTAATCCTAAGAGACTCTCGCAAGATGTAACCTGGGATACACATGTGTTTTGCAGTACCATTGAATATCCACCTGAATGTAGCCATATGTTTCCAGTTTTCATTTCAGGTCCTATTTAGGCCAGAAGGCAAAAGTAATGAATAAACATAACTCTTGGCCCACAGTGAAAATCAAGTGCAAGTGTTAGTGGACGAGCTGACTGAGATGTGGTGGGGAAGAAAACTGCTCCCTAGGTCTATAAGAGCTGCTGCTTCAGGCACCAAAAGTTCAGGAGTTTCATGATTATTATTTTGGCCCCTCCCCTGCTGCTCCCTGACCCAAATTTCTCCATCACCAAAAGTAAGCCAGCTCTGTCTGTCAAGATGCCCAGTCTGTGTGGCAGTGGTGTCAAAGGCTGCTATTTGCTCCAAGGCACTGCCATCTGCAGCAGCACAACATTTCGTCTCCGGAAAATAAACACATCTGCCTTTCCCAGTGTCCTCCCACTGTGCTGCCCATCTGGAGCAGGTGAGCTGGAAGGCAAGCCCAGGCATGGGTAAGATGGGGTGAGCAAGGGAGATGAGACCCCAAGGGAGATGGCACATGGAGGAAGAAGGCAATACTGCGTCATGTCGCATCCTGCTAACCACATTTGCCAAAAACCATGTGAAATTACCCTTGTTAGTGATATTTTAATCACATGTAACAAATGTTTGGTGGTGTTTAGGGGATAAGATTTGCAAAATCAAGGTTTCACCTGAACCATATGTTCACAAGGTCGTGTGACCTCACTGATACAAATAAACAGATGATATCTTTGTGCCAGTCATCTTAGGCATGAAGAGAATAACTCCAGTGAAGACTAGAAGGCTCAAAGCAAAGGGATTCTTCTAGGACAGGAACACACTGTGCATGCCTACTACTAACCAGACCAAATATACTACAAAACAGGGCAGAGTGTTAGGACAAGACATCACTTTTGGAAATGACTAATATCTGAAATGCTTTCCTACAATTCTTTCTCTTTCAATGCAAAGATAAATTCAAGTCTAATTATGGTCTTGACATCAGATCTTTTTTTTTTTTTTTTTAAACACATTTGAGACAGGGTCTCGCTCTGTAGTACAGGTTGGCGTTAAACTCACTATGTATTCCAGGCTGGCCTTGAATTCATGGCAATCCTTCTGCCTCAGCCTCTCAAATGCTGGAATTACAGGAGTGCACCACCACACCCAGCTAGATCTTTATTTTTATTTATTTATTTTCTTGTGCTAAGGATTGACCCTAGGGCTTTGTGTATGCTAATCACATGCTCTATCACTGAGCTACACCCCTAGCCAATATCAGATCTTTAAATGATGTTATTTGGGACTGGAAGAAGCCTTCAAAATCATCCAGTCAGGGGCTGGGGATTTAGCTCAGTGGTTAGAGTGCTTGCCTTGTAAGTACAAGGCCCTGAGTTCGATCCCCAGAATAAAAAGAAAAAAAATCGTCCAATCAATTGCTGGTTTTCTCCCAAGGTTTTTTTGTTTTGTTTTTTTGTTTTTTTGAGACGGTATCAGTATATAGACCAGGCTGGTTTGGAACTTGAGCTCCACCTAGCTCAGTTTCTGGTCCTCAGTTTCTTGCTGAGATTTATACAGGTGTGGGCCAACGTGTCTGGCTTGTCTCAAGATTTTCAACTACCAGCAGAGCTAGTGCTAAACTCCTGAGAGAAGGGTTCTCTGAACTACATCAATTTATGGTGGGAAGAGAATGGTGAAACCACTTTTTCTCTCTTTCTTTTTTTTTGGTGCTGGGGATCGAACTAAGGGCCTTGTGCTTGCAAGGCAAGCACTCTAATGACTGAGCTAAATCTTCAGCCCAAAACCACCTTTTCAAATAAAACTTTCTACATAATTCCTACATATAATAAACACAGATGATTTATACAAACCAGAGCTAAAGTTTCACCACACTGGTCTTTCTTGGTGTATTTTCAGACGCTGCTTCACTGCATGTTTAAAAACCACTACAGCAGACAGGACATTTTTTAAATTCATTATTTCTACTGTTTACTTGCTAAGCATTTACACGTATAGCCTCATTAAAAAAAGTAAGTTACCAAAGGCTCATGAAGCACTGCAGAAAATTCCATGAAAACACTCTGGCCAATGAATAGCAGTAGTAAAGTACTAAAGATTATACGCCATGGAGGCCAGTATGCTACTTAAACCTTGACACAAAACTCCACATTCCTCAAGGCCATTAGTTTGACTGATTCATACCTCAATCTCCGTATCTATAAAATGGAGATCGTAAATGGTAATATGTAGATTGGGGACATTAAAATGGGCTTTACCCAAAATAATTCACATAATTAATTCCAAGTAAGAAACAGCCCCATTACTCACCATCCTCCCTTCTTCCCTCTATAACCCATTAACCAAAGTTAAGGAGAATTCAAGCATGCAGGGCCTTGTGCACAGTACAAACTATAAGGCATCATAAAATTTTCAAAATAATCTGGTTAAAAATCCAAATAGCAGGTCTTTAGTGATAAAATCATTTAATAAATTCTCTTCTAGGTAGTATCATTCATTTATTCCAAACAAATTTTATGGAACCAATGCTTAATTGTCAGTTCTTATAATTTGATACTTTAAAAAGATGACACATTTGATCTTTTATTTATTTTTTTCAGTACTAGGGATTTAACCCAGGGCCTTCCCACTAAACTATATCCTATCCCTTTTTCTTCTATCTTTATTTTGAGACAGGGTCTCACTAAATTTTCTAGGCTGGGTTTAATCAAACTTGCAATCCCTCTGCCTCAGTACTCCCCAAATGCTGGGATGACAGCCGTGTGCCAGCTTCACTTCCTCTCGTTATCTTGACTCTAAACTTGTGTGTAAAGAAGCCTTATCAATATTTAAAAATGGAGAGTCAAACACACCGGAAAAACAGAATAAGTCCTTCCTCTCTTCTTGGGGTCTAACCAGGAAGAGATCAGTGCAAAATACATATGCATTTAAATTACAAACTCAAACAAAGGCTTTTGATTTTTTTCTCTATTCACTAATTCACTACAGTGTCCTTCCACTGTATAAATGATAATATTCTCAGCAATATATGTGGACCTATGTGGATTACATTTATTCAGCAAATACCTACAATGGGCACATCTTTATACCTTGTCTATATAAGCCTATGTGGGTATTTTGACATTTTAATAGAGATGACCATTTCAGGTTCCCCTAAATGTACAAATACACTTGTACATTACTCCAGTAACTAAAAAAATAAACAACCAAACAAAAACAAAATGCTTGAAGGAGTATATTTTAAGTTAGAATCTTAGCCCAACCTTTTGCAGCCTATATACACATGCCTTTAAACACATATACTGTACTTGGACATATTAAGGCAAACAACCTCTCTATGAACCAGTTTCATAGAGAGAGATAAATAAAATAGGGATACCAGGGACCATACAGAATCAGAGTAAGAAACAGATCCACATGTAAGTCTCTAAAAAAGTCCCATCCAACAGAACTTGCTGTTACAATGGAATTGTTCTATAACCACAGATACTATGGACAGCCACTGAGCACTTGAAATGTGGCTGTGACCGGGAAATTGATGTTTCTTTAATAAACAAAAAGTTTTTAAATTTAATTTTAATTAATTTAAATTTAAATAGCCCTGTAAAACTGGTGGCTAACACACTGGACTGCATAGATCGAGAACAAATTTTAGCATATAACAAATGCTCAATGTTTATTTCTATTTTCCTTACCCACAGTAACAATATTTTATTAACAGATCTTTTCAACTAAAATAACAAAACAGCCAGGAGTGGTGGCACGCACTTGTAATGCCAGTACTCTGGGAGGCTCGGCGGGAGTATCATGAATTTGAGTTTAGCCTAGGCAGCTTAGTGACTTAGCGAGATCTTGTCTCAAAACAAAAAACAAAAAGGGCCAGGGATGCAGCTCAGTGAGCAGGCTCCAGATTTAATCACAAGTAACACACACACAGGTTTAAATACTACAAAACAGCACAACAGCTATGTGTGGTGGCACACATGGAACTCTGCGAGGCTGAGGCAGAGGATCCTAAATTTAAACCCAGCCTGGGCAATTTAGTAACTCAGAGAGACCTTGTCTCAAAGTAAAAAGTAAAAAACTGGGGGCTGAGGATTTAGCTCAGTGGTTAGAGTGCTTCCCCCAGAAGCACAAGGCCCTGAGTTCGATCCCCAGCACCACCAAAAAAAAAAAAGTAAAAAACTGGCTGGGGATGTAGTGTAGTGCAAAGGCCCTGACTTCAATCCCCAGCACTACAAATCAATCAATGAATGAGTCAAACAAACCAAACAGTACAATAAAAAATCCACATGGCAAGCTAATTTGTGCCCTTAAAATGTTTCTTCAGCTGGGGATGGTAGCATATGTCTGTAATTCCAGCACTCTAGGTGGCTGAGGCAGGAGGATCACAAATTCAAGTCCAGCCTGGGCAACTTGGCAAGAGCCTATCTCAAAGTAACAAAAAGGCTGATGATGTAGCTCAGGATGAAGGCCCTGGGTTCAATCCTCAGTACCACCCAAAAAAAAAGAACCAACCACACAGTAATAAAAACATATAAATAAAAATAATTTATTAATCTGTTATATGTGCCACATACTGTGTGAAGAGCTTTGCATGATTACCTCACTTACTATTTATAACAATTATATAAAGTACCATTATTTTCTAAGTAGAAAAACTAAGCTTAAATTTGCCAAAGACACAGCTAGCCAGTCAGTAAGCAGATATTCAATCCTAACAGTTTAATTCCAGACTTTCCCCTTAACCACAATGCTAAATTGCCTGCATCTTAATGAAGCAGTTTACATAAAATTCATTATATACTCTGTGGTAAATAAAAGTCCTTGCAACAGAATATTCCCCCCAAATACACATACACACATATACACATGAAGCAGTTGGACATCAAACAACTTGAACCCCGCCCCCACACACGGAACAACTGGACATCAAACAATTTTGAGTCACAGACATGAAGTTACCCAAGTAACTGGCTAAGCCAAAAAGTAAGTCTCATGTGCCAACTTGTGTAACCATGTAATTGTACCAAATTTAGTGACTCTGTACATATTAGGAAGACTGACAAAATTATTACCACCTCTTTCACATTCCTATTTTAGAACTAACAATCTATTTTGATAAGCAAGTAGAGGAACAAAGATTGGACCCATAGTAGAAACACAAGACAGAGGCAGTCAATATTTACTACAGTCCCGTGTCACTGTCTACAAGGGGTATTTAACACATCAAACATTTCTGCTAGGAGAAGATTAATGGGATTCAGTGCATTTGAATGAAGCATATTGCCACTCTTATCTCAATTCTAAAAGGAGATTAATTTACTTAATGTCTGCAGTATTTAATGACAAAGTGTTTATTGTGCCCAAAGCTGGAATTCCTATTCCAGTTCCGCATGGTAAGTCAGAGGAACATTTACACAGGAAGCCATGGCATACCATACTCTTTACTGAATACTCAGCTTCTAGGTGGCAGGAAAGCTAGCATCTGACCCATTTCCCTCCCTCAAGGAAGAATGAACAAGAAAAGAACATTGACTTTTCACCCAGATCAAAACAATGTATGTACATTTGTCTCCTTCTCCCAATCCATCATGTTTCTAGCTTCTCTTCAAACTTCATGATCATTCAGAATGCACAAGTGCTTGGCCAAAGGTAACACTGAGAGAGATTCTCAATCCAGTATTATTAGGCACTGGAAAAGAAACTGCTCTGAAGATCCTTGGTAACTTCATAAAAAACAATTTCTATACTTGTTTAGATTCTGTATAACTCAGTTTTAAGCAAGTATAGATTAAACTCAAACCATGAACAGCATCAGGGTTCTAGAAGCACTACTGAAGCATCAAGGAGCTGACTTTAAGGTAAAATAGTCAAATACTGTAATTATAGTACCATTATTGTAGCTCTGTCTGACCTGCTGTGTTACCTGAGCTAGTCCCTTTGCCACTTTATGCCTTTCCCTTTGTATCAGTGATACAGAATTAACTACTATCTGTCTCAGTGGAATAGTGAGTAGATTAAATTATTAAGCAAAATGCTTCAGGCAAAAATCATATGAATGTTAAATATTATGATTTACAAGCATTCATTTTCTTAGCACTCCTGTGGGGTTGGGATGTTATCTCGATTTCATAGATGAGTAAACAGGCACAGGGGGCAAGGTCACATGGTTAAGGCGCTATTTACTTATTCCCTGTGGGAAAGGAATAATACACACCTTTAGCAATCATATAAACTTTCTTGGCACATCCTACACAATTTTTAATGCATTTGACCCTTAATGGTGCATCTTTTAACGTGCTCTCAGTGGAATGGAGACAATTTTAAAATAGAACAAGGCCAGAATAAGTGAAGAGGAACAATTTGAGCTTTGGCAAAAACAGTCATAGAAAGACTTTATTCATGCAAAGGGGGCAGCACTGAGGATCAAACTCAGGGCCTTGAGCTTGCAAGGCAAGTGTTAAACTACTGAGCCAAATCCCCAACCTTGTAAACCATTTTAAAATGAAAATCTGCATTATTTACCTCCACTACCATGTATAGATGTTCAGCCATGGAAATTAAGAAAAATGGTTCACTACAGAAACACTATGAAAAAAAATTTGGCAGTTTCTTACAAAACCAAACATACTGTATGAACCAGCAATCACACTCCTTGATACTTACAAAAAGAGTTGAAAATTTATGTCCAAACTAAAACTGATATTTATGGTAGTTTTAGTAGTAATTGTCCAAACTTGGAAGCAATCAAGACATCTTTCACTTGGTGAATGGATTAAAAAACTGTACCCCTAAACAATGGACTCAGTGCTAAAAATGAGCTCTCAAGCCACAAAAAGACATAGAGGAACTTTGTGTATATTACTAAGTGAAAGAAGCCAATGTGAAAAGCCTACACAAGGTATGATTCCAACTATACGATATTATGGAAAAGGCAAAACTATGGCAAAGTAAAAAGAGCAGTGGTTGTCAGAGGTTGAGCAGGTGGAGGAGAATGAATAGGTGGAGCAGAGAATTTTTAATGTAGTGAAAATACTCTGTATAATACTACAGTAATGGATACACACCATTACACATTTGTCCAAACCCACAGAATATGTAATACTAAGAGGGGACTCTAATGTAAACTATGAACTTTAAGTGTCAATATAAATTCATCAACTGTAATAAATGTACCACTCTGGTGGATGTTGATAATTGTGAGATTTTTGTGTGTGTGTGTGTGTGTACATATATTTATATGTGTGTGTACATATATTTATATGTATATATATATTTATATAGATTTTTTATATATATCTATATATACTTTCCTCTTAATTTTGCTGTGCGCCTAAAACTGTCCCCTAAACACACACAAAAAAATAGCCTTTGGGATAGAGGGCATGAGGTTGTCACAGACCATGTTAGTATACTCCAACCAAATTCTTTGGGAATGTATATTTGCTTCCTGAACTTTAATTAGCAAATGTGCCAAAAAAGAAAACAAATTCAAAGGGACTAAAAAGGATTGAGTAGCAATGGGAAGGGCTCAGGAAGGCCAAATAAGGCAAAAATACTGCTCATGTATAACAGGAATATAAAAGAGGACATTTTTCTGCTGTTATCTAAGGCTGCCAGCTAATACTGCTTACCCGACTCCGAAGACAGTCAGCCAGGTTTCGACGTGTAAAATTAGCTGCTGCTGTGGGAGACAATTCATATCCTGGTAGAAGAGATAAACAATCATACTTAAAGTGAAGCAAAAGGAATAACAGTACCCTAAAATGTTTCACTACGCCTATTCCCTAAAGCCCATTTTTTTATATACTCAGAGTACAGAGTGTACACAGACTGAGAAGTACAATCCTACTTCTAGTCCTTATCCTCATGTAACAGCTATGAAATAGCCAGTTAGTATTGACAGCAACTCTCGGCCACAAATAGAATCAGGGTGACTGACATACGGGATCAAATTTATAGCTTTGCTAAGATGTCCATTCATTAACAGACTGTAGTTTCCTCTGCAGAAGGAAAGAGACGTCAATACACAGGTGTTTAAAAAAGGAAAGCAGTCTTCAGATGCCAACTCTTTAAAGATTATTTTTAAAAGGCTATTAGAAGAAAGACTAGAAATTAGGATAGTCTCAGAGTCATACTTTATTTTTTAAAAAACCTCATTAAGAAGTATAATACAATTTTCAAAAGTAAAAGCCACAGAAAAAGAATGTTTTTATGTATAATATTTAAAAAAATGATTCTCTTGAGAGTAAAATTTCTGTAAAAGTTGTAGTGCCAGAGTAATGACATCAAGTGCACATTTAACAATATACTTTGGAACTTAACCTTCCAGGAAAATGAGACCAGTACCAAAAGGAACAAGAACAAGCCACAATTCCGTAGAATTACATGGAAAATATCACTTTAAAAAGACATTAACAGGGTCTGGGGATTTAGCTCAAGTGGTAGACTGCTTGCCTAGCAAGTGCAAGGCCCTGAGTTTGATCCCCAATACACCCTGCCCCACCAAAAACCACAACAGCACTATGGTTAGATTATTCCCTAAACATTCCAAACACCAATGTTGGATGGAGTGCTTGCTTTGGCAGCACATATACCAATGTTGGACGGAGTGGGATTTAAGATAAAACTCTAAAAAATATGTACTGAGTAGCTACTATGTTTCAGGGTCTATGCTGGGTGTTTTCACATGTTCATCCTTTAGTACATTTTAAACCATAATGGAGAAATAAGAATACTTCCCTATTCTCTACTAATCCTCCTAACAGTTATAATAAACACAGAAAAGTATGACGCCTGAGTATCTTGTATTTGGACTTCTTCTGTCCCTTATTTTAGCTCAGTCTTTTTAACTTCATCATGTATTAAAAATTACTATATCCCAGCTATTAAGGAGGCTGAGGCAAGAAGATTGCAAGTTTGGAGCAGTCTGGGTAACTCAGCAAAATCCTATCTCAAAATAAAAAGCAAAAAAAAAGGGCTGGGGATGTAGCACTCCATAGGTTCAAACCCCAGTAACAGAATGAATGAATGAAAGAAAGAACATTATGTGTACAAAACTGTACCTCACAAGTAATGTAAGGTTCTTAAAGGGCAATTTTAATCAAACACAATTTTTCTTTGATTTTCCTTGTTCGCTCATCACCTCTTTCCCAGAACAGCTGGTGAGTGAAGTATTGCTGTACCTACTGTACTTCAGGAGCATTATCAGTACCCTTCCCCTGAAACTTGCTTAAAACAAGTACTATGTGCTTAGGTTCTTCAATGGCAGGGACTGAGCCTTGTTCATCTTTGAATTCTCTGCAGTATTAATTAAGCACAGCACTTAACATAGGTAAGATCCTCAAAAGTATGTATGGAATTAGATGTATAATGCTAAATGTGCTGCCTAAGAACTGTGTGAATGGATCTTATCTGGTCACTTTACATATATAATTTATATTCAAACTAAATTAAATGGAAGCTACACCCTAAGTCTTAATTTGAATATAATTACATACATAGAATGTAGTTTTACAGTGGTGCAAAGTAACCGGAAATAAGGTTCTCTCTGGGAGAGCACCACTATAAGCATTCCTGGATCAGAAGACTATTGTTTGATAGGGAGGCTTTCCCATGAACAAGAAGAGTTCATTAACCCCAGAGAGAACTCATGAAAGTCCTAATTATCTCTTTAGACTGGAAGCTACTAAAGATGTAGGGTAGAACCTTTTCAAGGCACAGTAAATGCCTTATAATTAAACATAGTTTCAAATTTACAAAGCATTTTCACCTATATTATCATTAATACAGTTATAATCCCACTTTAGAGATAAGGAAAATAAAGATCCAGAGAAGATAAATGATTTATCACATAGAATATAGCAAATTTTATTTAGCTCTTTTAGCTCTGAGATTCAAATATACTTCAGCTCAAACCACATCCTCTAAAACTGTAATAGTCAAAAAAGTTCAATATTACCACTACCATCTCCAAGATGTTCAAATATCAGTATTATAATACTTTACTACTGTGAATTTTTTTTTTTTGGTAGGTTTTCTGAGACAAGGTCTCACAGTATAGCTCAGGCGGGCCTTGAATGCACTATGTCACCATGCTGGCCTCGAACTTGCAGCAATCCTCCTGCTTCAGCCCTGCCTTAGTGCTGAGATTACAGGCGTGTGCCACCATGCCTGTCTGCTGTGGAATTTTTGCAGAAAATTTTTAGAATCAAAAGGATTGGAACTTTAGAAGCTAGGTAATTTTTTTAAAAAAAATAGATCCAAATGGAAAATATGCCCACATAGGTCTGTTCATGTGTAGGACTGCCAATAGAGAATACTGTTTTGTGTTTTGTTTTGAGACAGTTTCATTACGTAGTCTAGGCAGGCTGGCCTTGAACTCATGATTCTACTACTTCAGCTTCCCAGATGTTTAGATTACACATGTGTACCACCATGCTCAGCTAGATAACATTCTTCATTTCAAATGTAAAGACAAACCAATGGTTATGGGCTGAATTGTGCATTCCAAAAACTCATGTTGAAATCCTAACCCAGTATCTCAGAATATGACTATATTTGGAGACGGGGTCTTTAGAAAGGCAATTAAATTAAAATGAAGTTATTAGGATGGGCCCTAATCCAATATGACTAGCGTCCTTCTTTTAAGAAGAGGACATCTGGACAGACAGTACAGACAAAAGATCATGTGAAGGGATAGGGAGAAGACAGTCATCTACAAGGCAAAGAAAAAGGTCTCAGCAGAAATCAACTGTGCTGTTACCTTGATCTGAGACTTTTAGCCTCCAGAGCTATGAGGAAAATTTTTGTTGTTTAAACCACCTGGTTTGTGGTACTTTGTTATGGCAGCCCTTGCAAGTTATTACACCAACCAAAGCTATAAGTCTTACCCACCATTTCGCATCTTATAAAGTTGCACATTTTTCTGAATATATTCTGCAAACTGTACAGTGTCTCCAGCCTCTCCAACACATAGGAGTAAGATTTTTTCACTCATCTTAAACATCTTGTCATGATCTGCTCAAAGAAAAAATTCACATTAGAAATTACCTTAATAGAAATTGATAGCTATTATACATGCAATCATGAACAGGCTTATTAATTACTACATTGAAGAATTTTACTAATCATTTTCTTTAGATTTTAATAGGTAACAGTATTAATTTCTCTTACTCTTCACATTAGACTACTGGCATATTTTACTAATGTCAATTTCAGTTGAAAAATATACATGAAAACTGACAATTTAAAATACAGTTTGGGGTTGGGAGTGTTACTTAATAGTACAGAATGTGCTAGGCATGCATGAGGTTCTGGGTTCAATTCCCACCAACAGAATACACAAATGGATAAGTAAGTTTTTAAAATACAGTTTAAAACATCTAAACGCATTTAAAATGCAAGGATTAAAACAATAGAGAAAACTGAAGAAAGCTAGCCAACACAATTATCTTAAGGTTCATGATTACAAAACTCTGAAATGTTTCTACAAATACAAAGGAGTTATTATATTTATACACATACAAGAAGATATTTGAAAAGGACAGTGCTATAACAAAATGAAAGAACCATCTTAAGAAAGAAGAGAAAAAACAGCTGAAAGAATATAAATCACCTCGTAAAGTAAACCAACTCTACTTCTAAAGCAAAAGAGAAAATTGGCTGCCAAAGCACAAATTCTAACAAATATTCTAACAGTAAGTTATTTAAAATACCTCACAAAAATCATAATACTCTAACCTTATCTAGCTGAACCAGACTCATTCAGATTAGATAGATAAATACTCAGAATGCAATTACTGCCTAAGGAAGAAAACACCATATTCAGTCTATAGCTTCAGAAAAAGCATAAATCTTCCTATCTTACTCTCACTTTCACTTTTCATTTCTCAAATAGTGCTGAATAATCTTCCCTGGGAGACATGTTTCCTGTAAGAAAGCTTTTGAAATGTCAAAATCCCTTAATAGGATTTAAAGAACAAATGCGACTATCAAATACTTTACAAGTGTTGGAGAGTTGTAGCTACTAAAAACACAGCTAAGACTTTGGGAAAAAAATTCCATACAAAATGTACCTGTAGATAATATCAAATTGCCTTAAAACTCCTGGGCACACACACTTTTATTTGTTATACAAACTACAGGAAAACACAGCAAGACCCTGTATCAACAACAACAAAAAAAAAGAAAACCAAACTACAGGAGAGTTGAAGACTGGTACTCTACAAACTTGTTTATAAGAGAAAAATACTCACTAGCATATACACACACATGCACGCAAAGAAAAAGGATCAGAAGGGTATAGTCTAAATTCTTGCCTGTGGTAAGAGCAATGTCAATTCTTATTTCCTTCTTTTTGCTTATATTTCTTGAGGTCCTATATTTAATATGTACTGCTTTTTTTTTTTTTTTGAGGTGCCAAGGATTAAACTCAGGGCCTTGTGCTTGCAAGGCAAGCACTCTAATCACTGGGCTAAATCCCCAGCCTTATATGTACTGCTTTTTAAGAAATATTATTTAATAAGTTTGCATTATTTTTACAATAAGGAAAAAAATCTGAGCTGGGTGCAATGGTGCAAGCCTGTAATCTCAGCTACTGGAGAGGCTGAGGCAGAAGTTATAATGCAAGTTCCACGCCAGGCTGGGCAAATTGTGAGACCCTGTCTCAGAATAAAAATGGCAGGGGACGTACCTCAGTGGTAGAATACTTGCCTAGCACACAGGAGGCCCAGGGTTCAATCCATAGCATGGCAAATAAATAAACAGCAAGCAAGCAGCATAATTGGCACATTGTATTGCATAAACTGACAGTTGCATCACTTAACTTTAATGAGCAGGCAATCTTTGGGAAATACCTTCTCTACAGTATGAAAATATTTTATAAAGTGACATATTAAGATGCTGATTAGAAGTGTTATTTTATATTTGGAGAAATGAGTCTCAAAAGGTCACTATTCATTTCTAGGTAAATGGATGCACCTTGAGAACCTACTCTTAATGAAATAAATCGGACACACATGAGTAGATATCGCATTGTTTCCCTGGTATGAGAAACTAAAAGTGTAAATAAGGATGATAATGTATAATAGATATTGTGAAAAAGAAAGAAAATATTCAAATGGGAAAGAGAGCTGGGGGAGGGAGAAAGGAAGGAAGAGAAAAGGAAAAAGAGAAGAAAAAATGGAAAAAATGTAAATAAAGCTGTTGTAAATAAGAGGAAGAGGAGTTGAAGGGAGGGGTGAGGAAGGAGAAAAATAAACAAAGATATATCATGTACAGGTAGAAATCAATTAGGATGGATGCGATCATTATGTATATCTAAAATGCACCAATAATCTTGGTTCAATAAAAAAACTTCAATGAAGACAGCAAAAAAAAAGCTACTACTTTTTAATCTTGCCTACTTTCCACATGTTCCTCATAGAATTCTAAAATTTCTGTCACAAAATTTTTATACCAGAAAACACTAGAGGGAAAACGAAAGTTGAGTGCAATTATTTCCAACTATTTTTCAAGAACTAACTCAAATTCATCTTTCCTTTCTTAATGATCTTTCCTTTCTGTGAATACTCAAGATTTACTCCTAAAATCATTAATTTGATAATTAACATAATATTAACTAGTAATACTCCTTTTATCATACAAAATCATGTTGTAACATGTTTTCTTGTTGTTTTTTTTTTAAAATGTCTTGGTCCCGTCTACTGATATCTAATGTGTTGAATCCCCTGTAACTACTATGTTGCACTTCTTCCCCTAGAAGTAAGCATGTATGTAGTAGGCTTAAAGCACATCCTATTTTTCTAAGTGATTTTACATACATTATTGGGATGAAACAGAAGACTTCTAAAGCTATTTACTTGGTTGCTGCTCCACCTAGACTCCACTTCATGCTAAAATCACTTGCTTGTCAAAGGCCTCAGTATTCAAAATAAATGCCAAATTTTCTCTCAAAACAAATTTACTCCTTTGGAGACTGGTTTACAAACAGAACTTCTACAAACTAATCGTGGAATTCCAAAAGGTAATCTCACTTGAGGAACAATCTATACCACAGATGTTTAACAAACCAATTCCAGGTCCTTCTTTCTTTTTAAGAAAGAACAGAACTGAAGGAAAGATTCTCAGAGGTCTTTCCATTTTCTCAGATAGGGGCCACAGCCTGATAACCAGATAGACACCTTTCTCTTTACAAAAGCAGTAGTGGACCCTTTCTTTTGATTTTGTTCGCATATGTCAAGAAACTCCAGATTTAACTTTTTTTTCTTTGCTTAAACCCAGGATATCAAATGTGATCTCTCCTCAAAGCTTTCCTTAACTTCTACAACCAGAAACAATCTCTCTTCATTACCTAAGAAAATCTCTTCTTTCTCTACATTATCTGAAAAGTTTATGCTTGACGCAGCACTTTCTAGATTGTGTTATAATTACTTGGACACATATCTGAGTTGCTTACTTAACTGTAACCTCTTTGAAAACAGGGCCCACTGTCTTAATATTCTTTGTACCACCTCAGGATCTAGCACACTAAAGTGCACATATATGCCCCAAATCTATTTGTCAAATGAATATTAAAGCATCTGAGCCAAAGCATAATACTTTTTCAACAGTAATAGTTCTATGATCAGTCATGAAAAGATATCCTTAGATTCTGCAGGTCAAAAAACAAAATATTTCTTAAATTATGTATTGCCTATGTACTTACTATTAGCAAGACAGTATAGTAGTTGTGTTGTGGGGGAAAAAAATCTGGACTCAAGCTGCACGGATTTGAACCCTGGCTCTGATACCTGTGATCTTAGACAAATTTCGTTCTCTTCCTTTCTGGTTTTTTTTTGTTTTTTTGTTTTTTTTTTGAGACAACGTCTCACTTATGTAGTCCAGGCGGGCCTTGAACACACTGCGATCCTCCCAAGTGCTGGGACTACAGGTGTGCACCACCACAGGCCCAGCGATTTTAGACAAATTTCTTAACCTCTGAGACTCAAACTAACGACTGCAAAGTGGGGATATAATAATGCCTATTTCAAAAGGTTAAATTAATGTAAATCACTTAACATGGCACTGGATACATAGGTGTTAGGTGTACATAATTCTCCCAACAAGTTTTGAGTTGAGTATTACTAATCTAACAGGTGAGGAAATCTGGGCACTGCGAAATAACTTGTACCAAGTCATAAAGCATGTAAGGGACAGGGCTTCAGTCTTCGAACTCTATTAGTTACTTAAATATAAGGAAAACCTGGCAGCTAGTGACATCAGAAAGAGAGGGCTGGAGCTGGGGCTTAGGAAGAAAAGGGAGGCGGAAGGGAAATGCTAATCTTCTGGTCCCAGTCTCACCCTCTCCAGGATCCCACCTTATGCTGCCAGTAAACTACCCTCACATTTAGCGACGAAGGAAGCTTATCAGATTCGGAGGTCTAGGGAGCCTGGTGCCCGGCAGACGCTTCAACTCACACAAACTGAACTCCTATAAAGTTCTCACCTAGCAAAAAGCAGTTAGCAAGGCCAGCGCAAAGCACTAACCTAGGAACAAACGCCAGACTTGCCTGCTTGGCTCCTCAGTTCTAAAAAGACATGCGAGCAAGGCAGGCCGGGTTCCACCTCCCACACCTCCCTGGGACTCACCCAACACCCCACGAACACCCTCCGGGTGCCCCTCACCCAGGCCCGGCCGGGCCTCCCCTGCTTCCTCTCACCGTCCTTCATCTGGACAATACTGCTGGCCGCCACTCGGTCAGAGGCCACAAGGACGTAGTCTGGGCCCTGAATGCCGATGAGGTACTCCATGGTAGTGGGAGACACGAGGCTGCAGGTTCGACAGGCAGAGAGACTAAGCGACTTCTCGGCCTTGCGGGTGAGACAGCACAGCGGAGTCAAGGTTGGTGCGACGCAGGCCGCTCGACTACCCGTGTCGCTGGCGCGCAGTGATGACGTAAAGTTACCGCGAGAGTTCGAAAAGCCGGCGCGGTCTTGAGTGTATTTTGTTATGAGTTGGCTTCTAGGCTTGTCTCTGTCCGCTCCTACATTATGTAATTCGCAGGGTTTTTTTCCTTCTTTCTTTTCAAATATTTTGGCTTGTTTCGTTTTGTTTTGTTTTTGAAACAAGGTCGCGCTGTGTTGTCTAGGTTGGCCCAGAACTCCTGTGGCTCAAGCGATCCTCCTGCCACTGCCTCTGGAGTAGCTGAGACTGCAGATGCGGCCCACCGCGCCCATCCCATTACCCAATTTATCTACAAACTGGGATTTTAAAATTCTCTTGAAATCGGGCCTTGTGGCTCATGCCTATAATCCCAGCACTCGAAGGTTAAAGCAGGAAGACCGCAAGTTAGAGGCCAGCCTGGGTTCCAACGCGACCAAAAAAAAAAAAAAAATCGCCTGAAGATAAAAGCAAGCACTCTGTAAAGATACCTCGCACCGGAGTTGGAGATTTAGCTTAAGTGGTAGAGCGCTTGCCTAGCTAGCGCAAAGCCAAGAGTTCGATATCCAGCACCGTCCTCAAAACGAAAACAAAACACACACACAAAAAAACTCCAGCACATGTGAATGCCAAAAAGGGATGGGTCAGTGGGTTTACATTTTCTTCATTGCTCCATAAAATCTCGCCAGAAATTCCTTCCTTGCAAGCTGGATCGGGGAAAAGTAATCATCTTGAGAAGAGCTCTACTTACATCCTTTATAAAAATAGTGTATGGGGGCTGGGGATTTAGCTCAGTAGTTAGAGTGCTTGCTTTACAAGCACAAGGCCCTGAGTTTGATCCCCTGTACCCCCCCCAAAAAAAGTGTATGGTTGGGTTATAACATTAGCATGAAAGCCAAAATAAAAAACAATGGAAGAAAGAAAGAAAAATGCTGTGATGATCGTTGGGAGAGACGTGTTTCTAAGCATGACAAGAAACCCACAAGAGATACAGGAAGATTTAGGATTAGACTTGACTACATAAAATTGTCTCTATGGTAAACATCATCCTAATACATCCAAAAATAAATACAAGTTGGGACTGTTTCAATATATGAAATAGATATTATCTGTAATTTAAAAGGTATCCCGGGGCTGGGGATTTAGCTCAGTGATTAGAGTGCTTGCCTTGTAAGCACAAGGGCCTGAGTTCGATCCCCAGCACCACAGGAAAAAAAAAAAAAAGGCATCCCGGCCCAGCGTGGTGGCACATGCCTGTCCCAGCACTGGGGAGGCCGAGGCCAACCCGGGTTACATACTGAGTTCAAGGACACCCTTGACTACATAGAGAAATCCTATCTCTAAATAAATAATGTACTCCTACATGGGGGCAGTGGCATGTGACCATGGTCCCACTTACTTGTAGAGTGCTTGCCTAGCATGCTCCAGTACCTGGGTTGAATCTTCAGCAATGAAATAAAATTTAATATACTTTGTATGTGGTATTAGGGATTGAACTCAGGGCCTTCTCACTGAGCTACATCCCCAGTCCTTGTTTTTGTTTGTTTGTTTGTTTTGTGGTTCCAGGGATCGAACTCAGGGCCTTGTGCTTGCAAGGCAAGCACTCTAATCACTGAGCTAAATCCCCAGCCTCTTTTTTTTTTGTTTTTTTTTAACCTGAGACAGGGTTCAGCTAAATTGCCCAGGCTGGGCTTGAATTTGCAATCCTCCTGCCTCAGTCTCCCAGAGTGCTTGGATTACAAGTGTGCACTCCCACACCCAGCTCTAGTGCACACAATCTTTTAAATATAGCCAAAGAAATATTTGCACACATAACCCAAATATTTGCTTACAGGATATTCAGTGTTGCAGCATCACAACAATAATGAAAAAAGAGAATGAATTGATATGTCTAAGTAGAGAAATTGTTATTTAAATGATGATATACAGCAGAATAACATGCAGCCATGAAAAAGAATGAAATAGCTGGGCATAGTGGTGCAAGCCAGTAATCCTGCTACTCAGGAGGCTGAGGCAGGAGTATCACAAGTTCAAGGTCAGCCTGGGAAATTTAGCAAGATACTGTCTCAAAACAAGTAATAAAAATGCCAGATGTGGGGGCTGGGGATTTAGCTCAGTGGTGAGAGTGCTCACAAGCACAAGGGCCTGAGTTCGATCCCCAGCACCAAAAAAAAAAAATGTCAGATGCGGTAGCTCACATCTGTAATCCCAGCACTCTGGGAGGCTGAGGCAGAAGAATGCCTGCTTGGCTCCTAGCCTGGGCTAGCCTGGGCTAATTAGTGACTTAGCAAGACCCTGTCTCAAAAAGGGGGGGCGGTTTGCTAGAGATGAAGCTCTGTAGTAGAGTGTCCCTGGATTTTGAGCCTTACTACCAGAAGAGAAACAAATACATCTAAAGATGCCTAAATATTCTATGGCCCAAGATATATTAAGTGAAAGTGGAAATGCTTTCCTATATGTTGCACGATGCCATTTTAAAATAAATATTTGAACATAAACGAAAAGTATGTTTATAGATGTTTCAACGTCAAGTTCACCAAATGTGCAGTCATTTGGTGACTGTGATTTGAAGGGAAAACTTTCACTTTTTATTTTATACACATCTGTTTTATTTAGATGTTTTACAATGTTTACACACAGTTTGGTTTTTGTTTTTGTTTTTCTGGGGTTTGAACCTAGAACTTTGCTCATGCTAAGCGTGCACTTTCCCATTGGGCTAGACCTCCCCCCATACCATTACTTGTAATTTTTAATGAAAAAAATAATTAGCCATCCCTTTAAATCTTGCAGCAGTTCTGAAAAAATGTGAAATATTCCTTGGTAGGTTTTGACATCCACAACTAAGTCTTTATACTAGCTTACTGAGAAATAGAAAAAGAGTTGGAATTATATTACCAAGTATGCAATTCATTTGCCTCTGCAGAAATTGTAGTACTCATTTCATTGTGAATGTTCCTTCCAGCTCTCTGCACATAAAGGAACAGAGAGCCTCAGGAGTTTAGGCAGCCTATCTATCATGGCGTAGATGCCAGGGGCAGAGAGGTCATTAAGTCAACCATCTCTCTATGAACACAGATACATCCATCATTCTAGATTTTTTTTTCTTAAACACCACCAGAGAAATCTCAATCTTTCTCTCTCAAGCTCTATCTTTCAAGCTCTCTCTTTCAGTTAAATATCTCTCACCCCTTCCACCAAAGGTAACTAGCCACCAAATGTCTGCTTCCTTCCAGACCCTTTCCTTTGTATGCACCAGATTCGTTTAATCACAAAAGCTGACACACTCTAAATTGGGAGATCTGCTATCTTAAACATTTTTTTGCAGGGGTTGGGGATTTAGCTCAATGGTAGAGGGCTTGCCTAGCTAAGTGTAAGGCCCTGAGTTCATTTCCCAGCACACCCAAAAAAGGAAAAGATATTTTGTAATCTTTTGAAAAAGAGTCCAGCAATCTTTTAACCTGGCTCTTTCCTCTTCCTCTCCAAGACTTTTGAAAGCCTAGGTAGCTAAGTAACACTAGAGCTGCCCCAACTTCATGTTAGTATAGAAGAAAGTAGGTTTTCAAAACCTACTTATGCTGTTTCACTAAGAATCAGAGAGAACCCCCTCCCTTAAAGTTTTAGAATAATTGAGTCTTAGAATTAGAAAGTCAGGGTTACAAGGCAGACATGGCCAAGTCCAAGAACTGTATCGGGCACAACCTGTTTCAAAAACTGCACAGAAATGGCATGAAGAAACCCCAGTCACAAAGGTATGAGTCTCTTAAAGGGGTAGACGTCGAGTTCCTGAGGAATATACACTTTGCCATAAAACTTTCATAAATGTTGGTTGATATCAACTGACAATTACCATTTTTTCCCTAGGTTTCCTTGCTTATTGCTTTTTTTTTTTTTACAATTACCATTTTATACAGAACATTTTTCTCGGCCAGATGGGAGTCACCCTTCCTAGGAGGCTGTGTACTTTTGTGCGCTCCTTGACCGATGAGTGACTGACACAGGGATAAAAGGTCGGTCCCTTAACCTAAAGTGGGATGTAGTTTGTCCTCTAGAGTTTCCTTGTGAGATCATTCGAAAGCCAGTCTCCAGCCAAGTCCACATTTTTGCTTTTTACCCCTGCTCTATCTTGCTTTCCTTACTGTTTCTTCTAAGAGAACTCATCCAAAGAATAACTTGAAAAACCACCCTCATTTTAGTTTGCTTGCAGGGAACGCAACTCAAAAGGTATTTGGTACCAGAAGCAATCTCTACAAAGCACTTTCCAAGGGATTCTGGTGTGGGATCAAATACCAGCCGGGTGACAGCAAAGATCCCGATACTGGGAGCAGGAAGAGTGTCAACAGTCTCTGACGTGCCATAACAGTGCAATTGCTAAGACTTTCACTGTGCTTAGCTGGGATGGGTTACAAATGGAACAAAGGGTTGGACATTTGAAAGTTCAAAAGAAAGTAATTGTGGGGATCAAGGAATTGACTGCTAAGTGCCATGGATTCACTGAGGAGAGAAATCAATTAGACAAACTCTATTAATCAACAACTTAAGCGCAAAGTGTGAGAATCAGACAGTCTCAGCATAATCATTAAAAGAACTCTCTTCTCCTACAACTTGAGGGCAGATTGCTGAAGATCTGGAGAGCAACAGAATTTTAGAAAGACTGAATTGAAGTCACGCTCCTACCCCAAGTTAGGATCCTGATAAAGAAAGAATGGGACCCTGAGATTCCATATGGGAATACGGCTGAATACAAAGAAGCTGAGAACATTGCATCCTAAAATTCTTCTCAACTCTCTGAGCTGAAGAAGTGATATCCCTCGTGCATTTGAAATCTATGCAAAGGTCTCAGATGAGGCAGGTGTCTTGTAAAATAATTCCTGTCCCCATAAAGTTCTGTCTGCAACTGCTCATCTGTCCATTGAGTCCACAGTTAGGGTCATGCCTCAGCGTATCCTGCCTGGAGATGCTTTGGTCTTGCTAAAGAAGGACAGGGATTATACACCGAACCGCAGCAGGATCTTTTAACATATACCAGCAGGAACCTGGATGTGACTCCTGAGTGTACTGGATCAGGGCAATATATATAAATCTAGATAAGACAGAGGTCTCAGTATGGGAGAATTCTACCATGACACAGGACGGAACACTTTTGGCAAAGGCCCCAAGAGATAGTGTTAATATGCTTTTGAGATGACTCCCAAAGTTTGACAAAGAACAATAAGTTTACCTTTAATGAAATAGAGAGATTTAAATTGCCATAGCAAACTATCAAGAAAGGGATTAAAAGGCTTTGAAGTGAACCAGTCAGCTAATCGTGTACTTTGGGAGGATGTGGAAAAATCATACACTGATGGTGCTTAGCAGCAGGGACATTTGGCCTTAGGATTTGATGAGATCATGAAAGTGGGGCCCCAAGAAGGCATTGCCAACTCTGTAAGGAGAAGAAGAGAGAGTGAAGTTAGCACATTTGTCTCACCATGTAGTGACCACCACCATCTTATGATGCAGCAAAGAAGGCGCTCACTAGAGTCACACAGATGCCAGTGCATGACTGTTTGACTTCCCAGCTTCTGGAGCTGTGAGTCAGATAAATTCTATTCTTCACAAATTACTGACTGGTTTTGAGGGTCTTGTTATAGCAACAGAAAACAGACTATGACTCCAGCACTTAGCCATCAGAAACAAGATGGCTGCAATTACTTCAATGGGCAGCAAAGCGTGGAAGCCAGGGGACCTTGACCTGCAGGGTCAAGAGACATCACAATGAACATAGTTTTCCTAGGGATGAGGTAGGTGGGTGGTCAGGTGCTGCTTAAATACATGCTCAAAAGAGACCAAGGTTACATTAGAAAGCCAGGCCTGGTAGTGCACACTTGTAATGCCAGCATTCTCAAAGACTAAAGCAGGATTTTGAGTTTGAGCTCAGCCTGGACAATTTAATGACTTAATGAGACTCTCTTAAAATTAAAAAATAAGAAAAGGACCTGGGGATGTAGCTCAGTGTAAAGGCCCCGGGGTTCAATCTCTATTAACACACACACAAAGACTGAGTTAAGCCACCTCCATAGAAAGTCACAAATGGCACTTGTCAAATGTCCAATCCAAAGCAAATTTTAAAACCCAGAACCTCCCAACTAAAGGAGTGCTGGTTCCTCGGGACGAAGAGTGCTACAACTCCAGGGCAAATATGTTTAGTATTATGTCCCTCAGTTATTCGTCGAGGGGGTATGTGGTAATTTCAGGCATCTTTATACAGAGGAAAGAGAGTATCCAGCTTTTGTAAGGGTTACGTATACAAATCCAAGTCAACTTTTGAACCTGAAGACTCCAAGAACCATCATGGTTCTGTACTTAGATGAGGGTACATGGGAGCTAGATAATAAATACAGTCCTGGTCTGGATCCCTCTCATAATAAGCCCATTAGGTCCAGAGATTCACCCAGTGGTTACTTTCTTGGCTTTTTGTTTGTTTTGTTTTTTGTGCTAGGGGTGCTCTACTGCTGAGCTACATCTCCAGCTTTTCTGTTTTATATTTTGAGACAGGGTCTCACTAAGTTGCCCAGGTGGGGCTTGAACTTGCAAGGCTCCTTCCTCAGCCTCCCCACACCCAGCTACTTTCTTGGTTCTTAAATGTATAATTAGAGTGGACATGCTCAACAGTTGGCAGAACTCTCTCATAAAATCCTTGACCTTATCCAGGCATAGTAACCTCAAGATAAAATTTTAAAAGGGCTGGAGGTGGTAGCTGAATGGTAGAGCCCTCGCCTCGTGTGCTCTGAAGCTCTTATACCATACAAGAGGTGGTATATAAATATTACTTGAAGGTAGACAGTGTTAAGTAAAACATGTGTGCAAAACTCCCAAACAAGCCCTAAAACAACACTACAAAGGGTTACATCTAATAAGCCACTAGAAAACATAAAATGGAATAACACAATCCAAAAGAAAATACAAAGGTGAAAGAGTGAACAAAAAGATAAACGAACAAGAAAAAACAAATGGCAAGATGGCAGATTTAAATCCAACCATAAAAATAAATAAATAAATAAATAAAAATAAATCCAACCATGTAATAGTCACATAAATATAAATGATCTGGACATCTCAACTGAAAGCCAGAAATCATTAGGTAAGCTGAAAAAGCTTGACTAATCACATACTGCCTACAAGAGACTCACTTTAAATTTCAAGACGCACAATAGCTGGTAAATACATAAGTAAGTAAAGAGGTGAAGATGTAGCTCAATGAGAAGGCGTCAGGTTCAATCCCCAGCATGGGGGTGGTGCAGAGTGGGAACAAGGAATGGAGGGCTCTATTTCTCCCTTTCTGGCAGCCTGAGGCAGACCTGTGATGGGATCAAAAGGTTAAACATTTTAACCCTAATCCCAACACTCGGGAGGCTGAGGCAGGAGGATCACTGCAAGTTCAAGGCCAACCTGGACTACATAATAAGACCCTATCTCAAAAAAAAAAAAAAAGAGTCAAATGACTTGAATATTTATAACAGTTTTTTAGAATGGCCAAAAACTGGAAAAGAAGAAAGTTCTGCTCATGAAAAAGTGAACAAGTGAACAAGTGAACAGGCAACACATTGTGATATATGAATATGACATAGAACTACACAGCAATAAAGACAAATGAGCTACTGATGCACACAATATTGATAAACCTGAAAATAATTACGAAAAAGCCAGGCAAAAAGTATACACTGTATGATTCCATGTATACAAAATTCTAGAAATGTGAACTAATCTAGAGTCCAGAAAGATCTGTGGTGGCCTAGGGATGTAAGGGGAGGGAAGGTTCAGATAAAGAAATGCAATGGGCATGAAAAGATTTCGAAGGATGAGGAATGCATTCATTATATTAATTGTGGCTATATTTTCACAGGTATAAAGATATGCTAAAACTCAAATTGTGTGTGCATATTATTGGGTGTTAATTACATCTTAAAAAGGGTATTTTAATAGCAATATTGTATTGGGGAGTGCTACAGTTTGAATGTATCCCACATATTTCATGTGTCTGAAACTTAATCCCCATACAACAGTGTTGAGCAGCGGAACCCTTAGAGGTGATGGGATTAACATTATTATCACAGGAATGAATTAATTGTCACTAGAGTAGTTTTGTTATAAAAGCAAATTAAGCCCTTTATCATTTCTCTTGCTCATGTGATGTCTTCCACCAAGTTATGATATAGCAAGAAGGCCCTCACCAAATACAATTCCTCAATTTTGAATTTTCCAGAACTGTAAGAAATTAATTTGGGTTCATTATAAATTCCCAAGTTTGTGGTATTCTGTTATAACAGCAAAAAACAAATCAAGACAGGAGAGTTGACAGAACTTGACGCCACCCTCAAATATTTGAAGGATGTTAGGGTGCTTGTCCCATCATGATTCCCATTTAATCGGCCGATCCGGCCTACGTAGAGACCGGGGGGATTACCGCAGATAACAGTCAACCACTGCACATTTAACCCCGTGATGACTGCCACTGCATCTGCTCTACCAGAGCAGAGGAATATCTTTTGTACTTATTGGTCTGATAGTACATTGTTTTCCATACATTCAAGAAGGAAAATCAGAAGTAGTTTGCATTTACACGGGATAAACAACAGCATATACATTGATGGTATAGCCTCCAGGCTATTTCAATTGTCCTACAATAACTAGTCCAATTTCTTATAAAATCCAATTCCTTAACCAGAAGCCAAATCAGTTCAAGTGACTGAAGTGTAGCCTCCTCAAGGCTTGTCAAATTGCTAAAAACAAGACGGGAAATGTATGCCTAATGCCTTGCTGCTACCTCTCAAAAACTGCCATTGGTAAAGATAGAGACCCTTCGATCCCCGGCACCAAAAGGAAAAAAAAAAAGAGAGAGAGATCCACAGCAAAAGAGAAATAGAAGCTAAAGGAAATTATTTATCAAATCTTCATGTTGGAAAGCTGCTGTATATAAAGTCTGTAGGCAAAGGCCTCTAATAGAATGGAAAAACTTATGAAAAGTTTCAAAGATTATATAATAGGTGCACAAACTCTGTCTCCTAACTTCATATCACAGGCAAAATGAAACTGTTTAAAGGAAAATACAAAGCCCTGTGTGGTGGCACACACCTGTGATCCTGGCACTCAGGAGAGCGAGGCAGAAGGGTCAGAGTGAGTTCAAGGCCAGCCTGAACTACATAGGGAGACCCTGTCCCAAACCTCCACCCCAAAAGAGGAAAATAAAACATAGCTATTTAAGGTAGATTTAGGAAGTTGTTTAAAGTTTTCTTTGTCAGGACTGGGAAATCTTGAATTATGTGTCCAGAGTTCCTTACGAACCCTGCTTAGAGTTCCAGTTATTCTTATTTTTTCACAATTACTAGATGTCTATTGTCTAGAGTTTCATATAAATATATGCAGCCACTGTCCTGATAGATGATTCAATATATGCCTCAAAGACAAAAAACAGGATAAAATCATGTTGATTGACACTTAAACTAAAAATTAACCCTTTCCAAACTAAAGTTCGTCCTCAGAGAAAATCAACGATAATGGTAAATATCTGGATAATTCTGTTGGTCTCTCCGATAGCCCTGGCTGAGTGAAGACCAAGAGGGAAAACCAGGAATTTAGAAGTTCCCACACTAAGCTGGGCCTATGGGCTCATGCTTATATTCCCAGCACACAGGAGGCTGAGGCAGGTAGATCTGGAGCTCAAGTCTGTGCTACCTATTGAGATCCTGTCTCAAAAAAAAAAAAAAAAGAATGACTGATAGTTCCCAAATTTATAAAAACACTGACTTTTTTGAGGCCACGATATCAAGCCAGAATCTGTTTTAAGCATGTCTAATCAGTAAATTCTTTTTTTTGTTTGATTGTTTGAAATACATTTTTTTCAATTTTATTTTAGTGGTACATTTTAGATACACATAATGATAATGTTCATCACAAGGAATTTGTACCTGTACATGTTATAGTTTGCTGCTTCTTTTTTTTCTAGTCAGTAAATTCTATGCCCTTGCTAACAATTAATTACCAGAACCAGTTTTAAAATCCTTTAATCAGTCAACAACATACACCAGAGAATATGCTTTTGCAAGTCAACCATTCGGTGAAAACTTTGTCTACCAATCAAGATTAAACAATTTCTGAGGAACATATATTTGAATATCAACCAGTGAACAGTCTCACCCAAGTAACCACACTTCTAAAGATTATATCAACTCACTCATTCCCCTGAAAATCCACTGATGGGTGAATTCCATGCTATTCTCAAACAGATCAGAGTATGCTCTGCTTAGAAGAAAATGTGCCTGACTAGAATATACTTAAGTAAGCAATCAATTAAGCTTTGTATTTTTGTTTTGGATATTGAGTGTGGCCTCATCTATTGACATGGCGAAGACTGCTAACTTTAGGTGTGCCCAGAGCCGGAAGGGCCTTGGCAGCAGCAGCAGGCTACAGACTACAGTATTAGCAACCCTGCCACTGGGCCATTTGATCCAGCTGATTACGTGTTACTAGAAGCATCTTTGGTAGAGAAAAACTCTATATGGGAACTTTTGTTAATCCATAGCGGGAAACTCTTCCCATAGTAGAAGAGTTGCAACCCAAACCCCAAATATGCTGAGTGCCTGATCACAGGACATTGGATGACCATGGAGCTTGACCTTCCCTTTGTGGGCTGGGTTATGTCAGATCCACCAAGTTATAAAGTCAAGTGGACTCAGTGGTAATCCATCATAAAACAGAAGTGGCATATCTAGGATCAAGTTTAAACACATTCAGACTACACAAGAGAACTGCGTGAACATTTGGTAACCCCAGTCACCATGAAGAGGTAAGACTGTTGTTTCATAATGTGGGCAGAAAGGAACGTGTCTGGAGCTCACATGACCCACTGGGACATCTCTTAGTACTCCCACGTCCAGCTGAACTCTAAATGGGCAACTTTAGCAACCACAGCCTGACAAGAGTCTATCAACCAAGAGACAAGACTCCCTAAATATAAAGCAAGCCAGAGAAGAGAAGGATCTAAAATGAGTGGTGGAAGAGGAAGATAATGAGTATCAAAGCCTGGGACCAAATGCAGCAGCACAGGCTACATTTCATTCCATAAAATCATCTTTTGTAAGTTTCCTCAGAAATCGTGACTATCAGGACCCAGGAGAAGCTGTGCCCAGATGCTGCGAATTTAATGTGAAAAGAAAGTGAAACTGATTGGTTGAAGGGGTGGACTGTAGTGAATCTATCAGTGCACTCCCCACAGCTATATTGATTGACATTTCATAGCTGCCTTCTCTTCTAGAGTTGTCATTGTCTTCACCTGGGAGGCTCCATCCCAACTTGATGAGTAGCTAATTGACACAAGGATACAGAAGACTGACTCTTTTGACTCAACAGGGAACTAGTTCTGTGGTCCAATCTGTGCTCCAGATCTTTCTTTTTTTTTTTTTTTTTTTTTGTGGTGCCGGGGATCGAACTCAGGCCCTTGGGCTTGCAAGGCAAGCACTCTAATCACTGAGCTAAATCCCCAGCCCCCTAGATCTTTCTTAAGAATCAGCTGAGCTCACATTTCTGCCAATGTTTTACTCACTGCCTCATTCTGCTCTCACACCCTTCCTCCAGGAACTACTCCCTCAATAAATCCCTTGAACAAGAATTCCTGTCTCAGACTCTGCCAGTACACATTGCTCAGAATTTTGTATAATTTTGAGAGAAGTATAGCTCCTCCCCTCCACCAAATTTCTGAAATTGAATTTCTTGGTAACCAGAGCAAGTAAGGATTTATCTAATGTTTATGTAATGTAGAAAAATGTACCACTTCTTAGCCAGGCATGATAGTGCACACCTGTAATCCCAGCACTTGGCAGGCTGAGGGAGGAGGATCACCATGAGTTCTAGGACAGCCTGGATTACACAGTGAATTTAAAGCCAGCCTGAACGACATACCGAGATTCTGTCTCAAAACACTGAAGAAAGAAGAAAGAAAGAAAAGAAAGAAAGAAAGAAAGAAAGAAAGAAAGAAAGAAAGAAAGAAAGAAAGAAAGGTGTACTGCTTCTTACCCATGAGAGCTGTAGAGTAAAATTCGCATCCATTATAGGTGTATGTTTTCTTATCACATAATTTTCACGTGATACTTCTCGTAGATGTTTTTTGCACAAGGTACATTTTTTCATTCCCAGATTCAAGCCAGCACTTCTAAAGCAGCTCACAGCTTGGCAGGAAGCAGTCATTTGCCAGAAGCAGTCATTTACTCAGTTCGGGTGGTACCTCTGAGGTTTTCCACCTTGATTGGGTGAATATTTCAAGTCCATTTTTGCCATCCACATTCTATTAGGGATTAGACACCTAAAGTCCTAAGTGGCATTTCTTTTTTTCCCCTAGTGCTGAAGATTGAGGCCAGGTCCTTGCCCATGCTAAGCATGCACTCTACCAGTGAACTACAGCCCCAGCCCATAAGCACTATCACTAAGTCCTCTTTACAGGTGTTTTTGTACATGAATTACCAGTTTTTTCCTTTTCTACAAAGGAGAAGGGAGAGTGAGTGCTCATCTTTTCTCATCATATGTCTTTGTAGCACCTTCTGCATCCGGTCAGAAATCTTTTATAAAATGGTCTCTAGGCTTAATGGTGATGAGAAAATTCCAGTTCCAGAAAATTTAATTCCTCCAAATTAGATAGAAAGTATAATATGGTGGTTAAAAGTTTGTGCCATATTTTGAAATAAGACAATCCTGAGTTTGAATTTTAGCTGTACCATTTATTAGTGGCAGAACTTGAGCAAGATGCTCAAATTTTTGAAACTCTGTTTCATTTACTGTAAAATAGAGAGAGTTATCATGACAGCACTTACTTCACAGAGCGGCTGTGAGGATGAAACAAAACAAAACTAAGTGTTTAGCCTAGTCCCTGGTTTATTTATTTACTACCTATGAAGGTTGTTGTTCAAGCTCATAGCAGTTACACAATGGGCCAAGCAATGCCCAGTAAGAATTGTCCATCACAGCTACCTTTCTGAGTGGAAGCTCCCAGGCTACATCAGAAGGAGGTCTGTTCCAAGAAAGGCTAGAACAGAGAGAGATCAGAGCGGAGAGAAGGAAGGGGACCAAACCAAAGTGTAGGAGGAGGAAGGAAGGCCACCAAACCTTTAACTGAAGAGACAGGGCAGAGGAGAAGTGAGAGATGGGTGAGGGTGGGTGCATTTGGGGCAGCTGGGGAAAGATTAAAGTACAAATGAGCCAGCCATGGTGCGCACCTCTTTAATCTCAGCTGAGACAGCAGGACCGCAGGTTCAGTGGCCAGCTCGAGCAACTTGCAAAAACCGGTCTCAAAATAAAAAGTGTTGGGGATGTAGCTCAGTGTTCCCTGGGTTCAGTCCTCAGCACTGAAAATAAAGTGAACTGTGCAGATTTGGGATAAATATTCTGAAAGACAATATCCTTCCTGACCCAAGGTACCTGAAGGTGTTAGCGGAATCAGAGAAATAGATGCAGGAAGAAAAAAACTCCTCTAATTTCAAGTTCTCTCTTTTGCTTCCCTCCACTACTGAGCCAGGAAAAGGAAGTTTGACTTTCAGTTTGAAGGCTTTGGAAAAGAGACAGTCCTCAGGAAGAAGTCAAACTGAAAGTCTGAGGCCTGCAGACTGGATAACTGCAAGAGCGTCTCAAACTCTGCACCTGGAAAGAAAGACCTCTCGCTGGAAAATCTCTTTCCCCCCACCATCCCTGGGGCATGTAATTGGCCAAGAATACAAACACCAGTTCAGCAGGTGTCTTCAGCACACCTTCCTACTCTTTGCATTACCCCCAGGGATCAGGGCAGTCACATCTGCTGATGGCCGAAAACACAATACTCTCCTTGTAGGTCCCACAGGGCTGGCCCAGCCCCAGAGGAACTGAATGGGTACTGCTGCTGATCAGAGACCTGCTGCTGTCTTATACTGTCAGAAGCTGACTGCACCGAGCATATCACTGGCAAACAATTGTTATTTATCACCTGTAATTGTTTCAATCTCTTGCCCGGAGGCAGGAGAACGGACCTAATGACTTTTAGAGAATTCATTCACCTAGGAAGCCTGTAATCATTCAATACAATGATTCAGGGATCCTTGAGGGAAAGTCACAGAGGACTCCTGAGAATTCTGCACAAACATCAAAAGTATCCTTTGTGTCATCTAACTTCTGATCCCCAAGGAGATTATACAGAATAAGGAAGACTGGTGTACCTCTTCTCCCATGGTTTAGGACTACAAAAGAATTCAAGACCATGTTCATCCCTCTCTTATGTGTCCCTTTTCATTCTCATCCCAAATCCAACTTCCACCTGGACAACACCTTATTGTTCAGTAAAAGTCGATGAGCATTCTTGTTTGGGGTCCTTTGATCTAACAACTCCTTCTTCAGAGCATCCCACTTTTCAATACCCAACTCCTGATATATTGTGGAAATAAGAGTAAGAAGCGCCTTGGCCCCAGTGACCCAGAACTGACATTTGAATTGCTGAGACTCCAGGCTGAAAGCCCAGCCTGGATCTGGTCCTGCTTGCTGCTCATCTTCAAGGAACATTTGCTTTCCTAATGCTTTTGCCATGAGGAAGTGTGGCGAGCCAGCTTGCTGCTGGCACCTGCCACACTGTAGCATAACACCGACACTAACGGCAGAATTAATCACAGTGACAACGATGACTGGTCTACACATGGAAGGCTCCAGTCATCTCCCTGGGAGCTTCTCGGCCTAGGGCTCGACTGATGATGTACCGAGCCCCTGGCCCACGGCCCACACTGTCACAGTCACACATACAGTCATCTGAATGGTTGACTTTATCACTACTGTCATCGCAATTCTTGATGAGTATTCATTTATTCTTGCAAAGCAGATTTACAGAGGACAAACCTCATGCCAGGCACTGCACAAGATTCTGAAGGATGAAAAAGACAACAAAGATGATAAAGATGAACACCTTCAAGAAGTAGTCCAAGTGGGAGAGGACTTGTTTGTGTAAAGCCCTAGGTTCAAGCCTCATCACTAGAAAAATAGTACAAAGAAGGGAATAACACACAATTGCAACATAGTGTTTGGCAGATGATTGAAGATGAATAGACTCTCAGTGCTTAGAAAAGTGGTAGGATATAGTAAGTACTCAATAAACATGTTTTGATGAATATTGAATAAATAAAAACAAATGAATATGCACAAACTTGTAGGATCTAGAGTGAGGAAGAAAGTGATTTTTGTTAGAAAGGAACTAAGGAAGGCTTCCAGGGGACACAACTCTTGAGCTGAACTTTAAAGGCAGAAAGTGTACTGGTTAAGAGCGGGACAGTGGAAAGGAAGGCACAGGTGTAAGAACACTTCTAAACTGGAACAGCTGGCCGTGGGTGCCCTGGAAAGCACTGTTGGAGGTGCAGGCCCTACACGGGGAAGCCCTTGTTGGAAGCATTAGCCAAGCAGCTACGCATAAGACAGCAGTCATCCTTCAGAGGAGTCTCTCTGAATGGCTCCACAGATTGATTTATATTTGGGGACTCCAAATAGCTGTCCTTTTTTGTCCAGAGCCTTCCCAGTGGCCTAAGGCCTGAGTTCCGCGGCGGCTGATGAGGCTCTCTTCAGCTATCCTCAGTCCCTAGCTAGGTATACTCAGGCCCAAATGAAACCAGGAGAATTGGTGCACATTCATCCCTGACTTTAGGGTATTATGCATTTCTGCTGAGCGTCCTCATGGCGTGGTGATTAGGAGTGAGTGCACCAAGCGGGCTGGGTTCAAATCCCTGCTCTGCCACCAACTCTATCACCTTGGACAGGCTACTTGGCTTCTTTGAGCCTCAATATTTTTGTGGAGCTGGGGATCAAACCTAGGCCTTTGCACATGCCAGGCAAGTGCTGTTCCAGAGCTAAGCCCCTAGCCCCTTCTGAGCCTCAGTTTTCCTAATCTCTAAGTTTGTATGTTGGCAAAATTTAACCTAATGGAAAGTAACTTTATATAAAGAGACTCTTTTGCTCATATTGTATGTCTAGTACACAGTATAGTACCTGGAATATGGTAGTTACTTGATATTTACTGAATCTTTTTTTTTTTTGCAGTACTAGGATTGAATGTAGGGCCTTCACAGATATATCTCCAGTCTTTTTTATTTTTTATTTTGAGACAGGCTCTCTCTAAGTCACTAAGGTGTCCAGACTAGGTTTGAACTTGAGATCTACGTGCCTGAATTCCCCAGAGTGCTGGGATTGTAGATATTCACCACCACACCACACCATGAATGAATGAATGACCGTCTAAGTCCAGGGCACATATAGTTAGCAGGTACTAATTAAGAAAAACTTTGGAAGATCCGTCCCCTGGCCAAACAGCTTCTAATTCAGTGTTGTTTGTTTGTTTATGGAGTTGGTAATCAATCCAGTGGAGTATAATACTAATGCTATACAGTTTTTAAAAACAGTTAAAGCAGCAGTTGCACAATGGAGTCTGCTCTCTGCAGAGGGGTTATGAGTGCAAGAAACAGAAATGCATGCAAGCCAGCCTTATGCAAGGTAGTTGGTAGTGGAAACAGAAATGCATGCAAGCCAGCCTTATGCAAGGTAGTTGGTAGTGGAAAAGGACAGGGGGAGCTGGCTGAACTCCATACATACACACAACAGGTGTAGTTAATGCTCTCTGGAATTAGAAAACTTCCAGAGGCAACACCCCTGTGACTCTCTCTTAGGGTCTCATGAGTTCTTGACACTTTCGTTTTTCTGCATATCTCTTCCAGTCTCCCCTCCACAAATTGGTTTCATCTGTTTCCACATACACTCTTATGTCTGCCCCAGAAATGGTTAGCTTCCCTCTCCAGTGCACATGAAATTGGCAAGAATCTGATTAATTCAGCTTGGGCAACAACTTCTATTCTATCTAATCATCAGTGACCAGGGGCTAGGATTGAGGGATAAGAAGGCTATGCCTTCTGGGAGAAAATATTCATGGGACGAAAATGAAGGTGTCTCTAAAACATGGTCTTGTCCTGAAATTAAATAGAACTGACGGGTACTGTCAAGATATCTGTCAACATGAGTGGGTGTCATTTTTGATAGTAGGAGGTGAGCCTGGAAATTTATTCAGATCCCTAGAAACACTCTTTTCTGAGATGCTGCACCTGGGTTGGCTGAGTCCAGCTCTTGCTTGCTTGGTTTTAGCTGCCTCTAAACTTAATTTCTAGAATTCAGAGAGCTCCCCCCTCCCCAGGAGATCTGACCATGTCAGGAACACAGGGATCAAGAACTATTTTGGGCAACTTAAAATAACCTGAGAGAGGACAAAATGTCTTCTGGACCCACAGCAACAGAATGGGCTAGGACAGGACTTGAGGTGAAATGGGAGAGCTGGTTTGGGGGGAAGAACCTATTCTTTTAAGAGCAGCCACCTGTTCTTTGTACAGTTAGATTTTGCGTGTTTCTTAGCATTACATTCACTACATGTATTGTGTCCTCACAGAAAGCCTGCAGAACTGACATTTTTATCCCCATTACACAGCTGAGAAATTTGAGGCTAGAAGTGAAGTGACTGGTCCGAGTCACCCAATTAGCTGCTTATCTAAAAGCAGAAACTTTTAGGCCCTTTGGACACCTAGCCCAGAATTTCACTAGACTCCTCTGCCTGGCAGTAGTTTAGGGAGCAAGATTGTATCTGGAGGAAGATATAGAGAAGGGAAAAGCTCACAGGTGACCAGAGGTGCAGAGAGTTAACCAGCCTCTCAATCCCTCAAGGACAGATGGCCTGATGAGACTGGTTGGGGACTACAAGAGAATGAAGAATCGATCTGCCATTCCATGTGAAAATGGATTGTAGCCCCAGTCTGCGTGTGTCAATGGAGCTGATTAGCACTTGCGTGAGTCTCCAGCCATCGATTGGCAGGTGAGAATCGTTCTGGGAACAGCAGGAGGCCACCCTTCTCACACCCCCATTCATACCAGCTTCCTCCTTTCACAGAGGTTCCTTCTATCCCCTCATCCCTGCCACTTAGGTCTCCAGAATCCTCCAACCCCCAGGGCTCATGGATGCCGAGAGCTCCTGTAGCTACTGCTGACCAAAGGGGAGCAGCATGGCTGGTACCTGCCTCATCCAGCCAGACCAGGTACAGCTGGTAGAAGGATGGCTGGCCTTCAGAAAAGCACTGCCTGCTTTGAGGGTGGAGCTACACCATGTGAGGGAAAAAGCAAAGCTCTGTGCACATTGGCTATGTGGTCTTGTGTCAGTTACCTGGCCCTCTATGCCCTAGTTCCTCCATGTGTATGGGATTAAAAATAGCTTTCTCACAGATTGTATGGATTAAATAAAGAAATATACGTAAAAGATCTTTGCAGTCCCTGGTATATAGTAGGGACTAAACGTATTAGTTGGAAATTGACTCTCTATTCTCCTCAAGAGGCTCCCATTCTGGGTGATCCCATTTCCATCTCTATTTTTGTCATTTGAATGTCATATACAAGTGACAGCAAAACCCTCCATGTGTGGCCTGACCTGGAGCAAATCTGCCTTCAAAGAAGCTCAGCCCATACTATTGGGCCACCTTTGGGGAAGTAAACTGTCAAGTTCCAGCAAAAGAACCAGACCGGCTCAGATTCGTTAGAGCCCCGCCCCCGGCAAGGTCCATCTGGACCAAAAGGTTGCATCCTAAGTTTGGCACATGGTATTTGGAGGGGTGCCCTGGACATTCTTTGCTGCCAGTCTGTGGCCCCTTCCATTACTCCCAATTGCACAAAGTCCACGTGTCAGGCTTCCTTCATTAGTTTTCTCTCCTGATCCCCAAGGTTGGAGCTCTACCCAGTTATCAGTGGTCCTGATCTTGCTAGACTTCTCCCCAGGGGTCTGGATTTGTCAACTAATGGCTGGCTTCCTGCCCCAAGTATTGAGACCACCTGTCACAAGAACTTGACCTCAGCATTGCCTGAGTTGGGTGCTGCAAGCCCCGTGAAGTCTCTGATACTGCAGTCAGAAGACAGCATCTTCTTGGGTCCTCATACATGCAGCTAACTAAATTATGGGCCTTGAGAGAGACCAGTAAGGCTGAAGTGGCAAACGGAAATGGTACTTGAGACCATGGACAGATACCAAGGGTTGCAAGTTGCCTGGGGTTGAGGATGAGTTCGGTGGCCTTAACTTGAAGCTGAAACATCCATAGAGGCATACTGTCAGCACCCTGGACAGATACTGGGGCCTGCATTATCCTCCAAGGGCATTCTTTTTTTGGTTTTGTTTTTTTTTCTTTTTGTGGTGCCGGGGATCGAACTCAGGCCCTTGTGCTTGCAAGGCAAGCACTCTAATCACTGAGCTAAATCCCCAGCCCCTCCAAGGGCATTCTTAGAAACCTGGAACAGTCAAAAATTCTTCTGATTGTAAGAAATGGAAACCTCCTTCAAACTAACATAAACTAATATTTGCATAAGCTGGATGAGTGAGTTGGAACCCGTGGCGACACTGAATGTCAAGCTTGTTGCAAAAAGCAGTATAAAGTTATAGGCACGTCTTTACCTTAAAACAAGATGTGTTTACTTTAACAGGGGTGGGGATATTCAAATTACCTATTTTTTCCTGAATGAGCTTGGATCATTTAGGAAAACTATATTTTTATCCCAGTTGTAGACATAAAGTTGTTCATGGTATCCCCCTTTTTTGTGTACTGGAGATTGAACTCCCAGGGTCTTCCCACTAAGCTACACCTTTTTTTTTTTTTTTTTTTTTTTTTTTTTTTTTTTTTTTTTTTTTTTTTTTTTTTTTTTTTTTTTTTTTTTTTTTTTTTTTTTTTTTTTTTTTTTTTTTTTTTTTTTTTTTTTTTTTTTTTTTTTTTTTTTTTTTTTTTTAATGACTAAATTGTAAATTGCCCAGGCTGGGCTTGAACCTGTGATCCTCCTACCTTAGCTTTACCAAAATGTTGGGATTAAGTGTGTGCCACCACACCCAACTTATTCCTCTTTTATGTTTTGCCTGTTCTACATTGATAACTCTCTCTGGTTCCTGATATTGATATTGATAATTGTGTTTGGTTGGTTGGTCGGCTTTTTTATATTGGTAATTTATATCTCCTCTTTCTTTTTCCTGATTAGTCTGCCTAGAATTTTGCCAGTTTCAATGATAGGGGTGAGGGGTGGTACTGGAGATTGAACCCAGAGATGAACTACCACTGAGCTACATCCCTATGCCTTTTTAATTTTTGTTTTGAAACGGGGTTTCGCTAAATTGCACAGACTGGGCTTGAATTTGCAATTCTCCTGCCTCAGCCTCCCTAGGTGCTGGAATTATAGGCATGCACCACAATGCCCAACTTCACTGACTTTTCTAACATCTTCTTTTCCTGCAATTGCCTCTATGTTCCAGTTTAGAACATTTCATTTCATTGTCGTAGCCTCTTAAAAGCTTTCATGCCCCAAGTTCCCACTCCAATACACTCTGCCTACTGCTTCCAAATGAAGCTTTCTTGTGCTCGCTTCAACAGCATGTATACCAAATGACACTTTCTAAAGGGCCGCTTTTGTCAGGTTGTGACACACACCTGTGATTGCAGCACTTCAGAGGCTGAAGCAGGAGAATCGCCATGACTTTGAGGCCAGCCTGGGTTAGAGTGGGTTCAGGACCAGCTTGAACTACATAGTGAGATCCTGTCTCAAAAAAAGAGGTCAACTAGTATTGAAAGTCTTGTCACAAAAATACAGCACTCAAGTCCCATTCCCTGAAGCAACCACTTAAAACTATTTTAGCTGCATCTATGTATTTATCTTTGAATACTGAAATACAGTAATATGCTTGTAACATTTGGCCTCAGTTTATGTCAGATGATAATCTTATGGGCCACCTGATCTCAGTTACTCTATCTGCAACATGGGGTAATAATACTTGCATTGCAAAGACATTCTCAATTTATTGAGCAAGTATTTATTATGAAAACATGCCCGGGGGGGTGGGCTGGAATTGAACCCAAGACTTTCATACTGAGCTATATCGCCAGCCTTTTTTTATCCTTTTTAATTTTTTTTTTCAGACAGGGTCTTGCTAAATTGCTAAGTTGCCCAGGCTGGGTTTGAACTTTCTTCCTCAGCCTCTTTTTTTTTTTTCCTTTTATTTTGATGGAGAACATTCTTGCCCTTTTCTCTAAGAGCATGTGTAATAAACCACGTCCTTTAGTAGTTTCCTGAGAAAGAATACACGACGCCTGTAGTCCCAGCACTTGGGAGGCTGAGACAGGAGGATTGCCTCAAGTTTGAGGCCAGCTTGGGCTACATAGTGCAATCAAGGTCAGTCTGAATTATAGAGTGGGAATCTGTCTCTAATAATAATAATAGTAATAATAATAATGATGTCCAAGAAGTAAAATCTTGACATGTTGTATTTCAGAAAATTCTACCCAACAATTGACTTGGAACTTGGATGGTGTAGGAATTATTTTGAATTTTGAAGGCATTGCTCCAGTGTAGTTGTTGAGTAGTCTATTGCTATTTCTGATTCCACCTTATTCTTTGTATGTATGTATGTATCTTATTCTTTCTGCAAGGAAACCTTTAACATTTTATCTGCATCCTTCTACATACACAAATTCATTTGAACAAAACTTGATATGGTCCTATTTTCATTGATTATATTTGTCACACTTTTTATAGGATTTTTTTTTTTTACTGTTGTTGTTCTGGAAACACGTCTTTTTCCTCTGAGAGATTTTCTTCTAGTATCTCCATGATAATCTCTCCATTATCGCTGATCTTTTTCTCAGTATCTAATGGACTTTTCTCTGCTTGGTGCCACCGGTGGAAAATCCACCAGCCTCCACCCAAGAGGGTACATAGCTGGCCACAAGCCTTCTAAAAACTATATCACAGAAGTCTTAGGATTTCACTGCCCAGGCCGTTCCCTACTACCCCTCTTTCCATTCTGGCCAATCTCCTTGCTTTCCATTGTGCCCAGTGTTCTTGGGTTGGATCCTCCCTGGTTCAATTATTTTCTTTTCCGTTTGTTTGTTTATTTGTTTGGGGCAGTACCAGGGATTGAATCCAGGGACTCACATATATTAGGCCAGTGCTCTACTACTGAATTTCATTCCCAGACCACTTCCTGGTTAAACATAAGAAAATCTCAGTCCCTCCCAGGGCAGGAAAGACGTACTCAACTCTGTGTGTGACAGAAAAAAGACCAGCTTTTTATGCAAACTTTTATCCCATACCCTTGTTCCACTTTCTGCAATAACCAGCACCTTCGGTATCTGATATCTGATCTTTCCCTGGTCTTGGGACTCCAGTTGGCTGACTTCTCTTTGGCATTGTGTGTGTGTGCACGTGTGTGAGTGAGTGTGTGTGTGTGTGTGTGTGTGTGTGTGTAGATAGTGTCTCATTAGGTACCCCAAACTGGCCTTGAACTCACAGCAACCCTCCTGCCTCAGCCTCCCAAGTGCTGGGATTACAGACATGTGTCACCATGCCCAGCCCTCGTATTTTTGCTGTAGCACTTGGTATTCAGCTATCTCAACTCTGCCAACTTGTCTATCCACTTGCCATCTTCCAAAAAGGCGTTGACATCTGTGGTCCATCATTGGCTCCTTTATATTCCTTTGCTTTTATTTTTGTGAAATTTGTTGAGGGAGCAGACATAAATGTATCTATTCCATCTGCCACATTTAACCAGAAATTTTTAAAACTGCATTCTGAATTACTGTGCTATATTGCCTCTCAAATGAGACAGTATCTTGGGGATCCTACTCCCCAAAGAGGATGAAATGAGATTACACATGTGAGCATACTTGGTAAAATCTAAAGCACTATGTAAGCGAGAGTCTATGTAAATTCCACTGTCCTACTTCTTCCTCTCTATTCACTGATTTCTCCCCACCTTCAATGCAGCACTGAGGCTTACCTCCTTCTTGGGGCATTTCCTGATCGGCCCAGTTTCCAGTGATGATCCTGAAGATCCTCTTTGCAGCTCTTTTGGCCGTAAGCAATCCTGCTTTATTCACTTGTGGACACAGAGATGCTGGCTACAATGTGTGATCACACATGGGTCCTCTGTGTACAAAAGCTCTCTCCCCCTCCCGCCTGCAGGAGGAGACCCGCCTGGGTTAAACAAAGATAAGGTTTGGAGTAGGGGGAAGGTGCGTTTCATTGTGTTGGAGGTGACTTAGAAGACAAAGCAGTTTCTGCTGCTATGCAATCTGAGCCGGGGCTGTGGCCCTCAAAGCCCCCTTCTCCCTCTGGCCTCTTCTCCCCTCCCCAGACTTCTCCCCTGGGAACTGGGGTCAATGACAGTGGCTGCCTCAGCAAGTCTGTGCCGCTGGTCAATGACTGTGTCTCTTTACTCCGACTCTTACCAGAGCTTTGATGTGGGGTCTGAGAGATTCGACTTACATCTGCGGAGCTTAAACCAAGATTCTGGTAGAAGATGGACTGTTCTCTGGCTGGAAACAGTTGATCTTCACCTCAGAAATACTCTGATAGTTTTCTAAAAGACAGATTCTATCTGACAGTCTTTACAGAATACAATATTACACTAGGATGAAATGCGCCTTCTCTTTTGCCTTGTCTAACGTGGTGATTATGAAGGAAGTGGAGCTTTTCTCCAGGTTGGCAGCTGCAGGGAGCTTTCCAGAGGTCAGCGCTTATGTCCTGAAGCATCTCTGAAACACACAGTGCACAGACATAATCGGCCAAAGCATTTCTCTACCCAGCACGCATGCGCCAGGGCAGAAAGCCAACGCTCTGGATTCTCCTCTGTCCTTCCCAAACCCTTCATTTTTTGAGAACCTTGAAGCTGAAACTAGTTTGGCTAGAAACGGCCAGCAGGAACAGCTAGGTGGAAGAAAGGCCAAGGAGAGAAAGATAATGAGGCAATCACAATCACTTCACTCTCCTCTCTCTACCCCTGCTACAAATCGTCCCAGGGCTTGGGGTTCCTCCCCCTCGCTTCTTACTGGTCCTGTGTGACTATTTAGCACTTGAAATATAACCAGTATGAACTCAGAGGAGCTGTAAGTATAAAACACATAGCAGAATTTAAAGACAGTTTTTTAAAAAGGAATGTAAAAGAGCTCATAGAAAATGTTTTCATAGTAATTAATTATAAATGAAATGATAGCATTTTGAATATCTGGGTTAAATAATGTATGTGATTGAAATTTATTTCATCTGTTTCTTTTTATTTTATTTAATTATACTTGTGCTTGAATTACATTTCCATAGAGAGTACTGTTCGAGAGTTCGGCCTGATCCCAGACTTCTTGATTAGGGACCTCATAGGGTCCCTAATCCCCTATTTGGATCTTGTCATTTCTTTCCACAGACAGGGGACCCTTGTCATTACTGGGCTGGGGTCCCTCGCTGAATGGCTGATGAATAGAATACTTCTGTTCCTGTCTGATGTGCACACCGTCTCCTAACTGAGCTCCTTCCCACTGTTCCTTCTGGTTTGGGGCACAGAGCACCCCCTCTTCCCTTCCTGGTATGCATTTTGATTGACATCCCAGCAGACGCAGAGTTCTGACCCTCTAGGAAGCCCTGAAGAGCTGGCCCCACACTATCTGGAAGGGTAAGGCCGGGTGTCCACCAGAGCCATGTCTTTTTCTTTTTTTTAACTCCTTCCCTCTTATATGCCCCCTCTACCCCCTCCCTTCTCCTCCTTTTTAAAAGTCTAATTCCGAGCAGCCGGCTCTGTTCAGCCTGACTGGTTTGTTATGGCTTATAATCTGCGCCAGGATTAATTAGCTAATTACTGACAAACGTCCGCTGGCAAGATTCTGCTCCAGCTTGTCAGCTTGAAGTGTTTAATTATTTTAATCATTTACTTTCATCTTCAAAATTTATGCTGCCAAGGGAGTTGCAGGGCATCTTTTAATTATGATTTGGGGTTTCTGCTGGGCTGGGTTCTGTTCCTGGGGATAGGGAATATTATTTTTTTACTATTTTTCCACCTACTCCCAAGGCCTGGCTCCACGTTCCACGAATGGGAGATGGGGATGGAGTCCAAGTCATCTCTGGACATCACTCCTGTATCCTAGAACATAGTGTGCCTGGATGTACAATGGAAATTTGAATTTTGGAGGATACTCATTGTATGCTAGCTAATACCCGAGACATGTATTTATGTTAGTTCATATTTGTGAGCATAAAGAATATGAAAACTACCTGACAACTCGATAGGGTGACCTAAGGTGGCCAGAGGGGAGAAGAAAAGTAAAACAGGGGTTCTTTTATTGATTAATTGATATAATTTAGACATTATAAAGTGATGTCATCCTAAATTTGAATCTCCACAAATTGTCACATATATGTACACACCACCCAGATCAAGGTGCCCTGGAGACTCAACTCTGTCCCCCAAGTCTGTGCCTCCCAAGGGAAATTCTGCCTTCTATTGCCAGAGGTTTAGTCCTCACTTATGGAAATAGAATGATATAATATGTCTTCTTTTACATGAGTCTTCATTCACTCGACATTTAATCCATGAGAGGAATGTTTCTTTAACATAAACCAGCCAAGAACTTGGTTTGGGTCCCACTGAAAGAGTCACCCCAAGTCCTTAGACTTGGCCATGATTTTCTTTCTTATAAGCACCATCCTAAAAAATTAGTTCAGATGCAATTTTTCTCCTCTACTCTTTTTCCTTCAGTTTCTCCTCTTCCTCTCTTCTTCTTCATCTTTCTTCTCTTTCCCCTGGCCAAAGACACCACAGTCACTCTGCCCTGTTAGGAAGTTCTTCCTGAGATCTAGTTCACCCTATTCTGATAAAAAGGCTAAAGCGTTTCCTAAAGACATCTGGTGTCAAGAGGGTCATAAAGATGCCCACATTATGGGTTGAATTGTGTCCCCCCAAAAGAAATGTTGGATTCCCCTCTCCTATTCCCCAAAATGTGACCTTCCCTGAAAATAGGCTCTTTGCAGAGGTAATCAAGTTAAAATGAAGCTATTAATGTAGGCCCTAATCTAAAATGACTTGTGTCCTTGTAAAAGGAGACATTTGGACACAAATACACACAGGAAAAACACTATGCGAAGAGGAAGTCAGAGGTGGAGTGATGCATCTACTAGTCAATGAACACCAAAGACTGCCAGTAATGAAGATGTGTTATAGGCATGTACCAATTCCCCAAAACGAACCTCATTCCTCTGTATTATGAACATGCACTAATAAAAATTCATGTACAGTTAGATGCACAGCCATGACATATACAATTCAATGAATATTGAACAAATATGTATACTGGTGAAACAACACCCAGTCAAGATACTTTAAAAAACAAAACAAAACAAAAAAACAAAAAAAGATTGCCAGCAAACCATCGGAAGCCACAGGAAAGGTATGAAACAGGTTTTCCCTTGGAGTCCTCAAAAGGGACAAAACCTTCCAGGACCTTGGTCTCAGACTTCTAGCCTCTAAAAGTATGAGAAAACAAATTTTCTGTCTTTCAAGTCTCTCAGTGTGTGGTGCTTTGTTACAGGAGCTCTAGGAAATGTCACAGGACCCACAGCGGTTTCTGTAGGATCCTGGGACTCCTCAGTGCAGGCACCACCAAGGGCTAACCCAGCCCCAGGCTGGGAGTGACCCAGGCGACAGCTCAGAGTCGAGATGCAGAGGAGGGGAGAAAGATCAATTTAATGAGCCCAGCATGGCCATTAGTGAGGCTCCAGGCTACATCCAAGAGTTTCTGCGATGGCCTAAACCAGAGCACAAGCCCAAGGATGCCAGGAGCCAGGCCAGGCCTGGTTTTGATGTGATGTGATCTGTCCTCTGGACACCTTCCTTCCACGGGGCCCAGGATGGGAGTAGGAGCGGACACAAAGAATCTTTGCCAAATGGCCGAGATGGCAAGAGACTCCCCTTCCTTTCTGTGGACCTGGGGTCTGACGCTACACGTGACATCACACTTTCTAACGTGTAAATTCACACCTGAGTCCACTGTCATGACTCTTCTACCTGACTGCCAGGCTCAGTGTGGTGCCAGGCCTGGCAAAGCACTCTGTACACTTCCCTCCCCACTCCTAGACACCTCTGAAGTTACACCTGAAAGAGTTTGTGTCTAGGAATACAACTGAGCATCATGCTGGCCTGTCCCACAAACGCATAGGGAACCACCTGCCCAGTACTGCAAAACCTTCTTTGCCTGGGCCCACTTACTATTCCCTGCTCAAAGTCCCCTGACCTCTCATCCCCCTTCCTTCCGAGGACCCTGACCCTAAAGTCAGAGCCAGGTCTACCACAGCACAAAGACCCCCTAACAAATGCCCTCCTCACCTACAGCCCTGTTCTGGAGGTCTGTGTGTAGTCTGGTCCGTGTCTCAGTCTGTGTTTCCTCTAGCTAAGTCTAGCTTGTGATGACTTGTGTGATGAGGGCTACGTGCAGGCCCGCCACTCTGAGCTGACTGAGAACCTCAATGGCAGATGAGTAGCGGCTTCTGGGCTAATAATGAAGTAAGGAATGAAAGAAACAAGACGGAACTAGGTTCCACCCTATTTCTGCCTTTGGGGCAAGCCATTTCCCTTCTCAATCTCAACTTCCTTGCCTGAAAAATGGGGATAAAAATCTCTATAAAATTATAATTACACTATAAATTATAGTTTAAATCTCTATAAAATTATAATTAGGTTAAATAAGTATATAAATGCAAATGGCATGTGGTACATACATACAAAGGAATATTATTCAGCTTGGAAAAGGAACAACAAAAAAGAAAAAGAATGGATTCTGACACATCCTACAAGAATAAACCTTAAGTGCATTATGCTAAGTGAAATACACCAGTCACAAAGACAGAGACTGCCTGATTCCACTTCTGTGAGGTCCCTGGAGAAGTCAAATGCATAGAGAGAGGAAGGACAATGGTGGTTTCGGAGGACGGAAGGAGTAGGAAGTAGGGAGTTACGTTTAATGGGTATAGTTTCACTTTTGCAAAATGAAAAGAGTTCTAGAGGATAGTAGCCATGGTTGCAATAACAATGTGGATGTACTTAATGCCACTGAGTTATACATTTGAAATGCTGAAAATGGTAAATTTTATGCTATGTGTATTTTACCGCGGTTTAAAAATAAATGAGGAGGAGGCTGAATCTGGCTCCTGCTCTCACAGCCATTGCAGTAGATTGAGCTCCATAGAGACAGTGCCGGGGCAAGTGAGAGCCCCGGGCACTGGGCGACTCTGCGCCTCGCTGAGGAAAACAAGTGAACATGGGCAGAGGAGGTCCTAAGAAGCTGAGAGGCAAAATGTCATCATATGCATTCTTTGTGCAAACTTGCCGAGGGGAGCACAAGAAGAAGCATCCAGATGCTTCCGTTAACTTCTCAGAGTTTTCTAAGAAGTGCTCAGAGAGGTGAAAGACCATGTCTACTAAAGAGAAAGGAAGGGGGATTTAGCTCAAGCGGTAGGGCGCTTGCCTAGCAAGCACAAGGCCCTGAGCTCGATCCCCAGCAGGTGGGAAAAAAAAGAGTTATATAAAGAGAAAGGAAACTTTGAAGACATGGCAAAGGTGGACAAGATCCATAATGAAAGAGAAATGAAAACCTATATCCCTCCTAAAGGGGAAACAAGAAAGAAGTGCAAGGATCTCAGTGCACCCACGAGGACTCCTTCGGCCTTCTCATTCTGTTCTGAGTATCGCCCAAAAATCAAAGGAGAACATCCTGGCCTCTCCATTGGTGATGCTGCAAAGAAACTGGGAGAGATGTGGAATAATACTGCAGCAGATGACAAGCAGCCTTTCGAGAAGGCGGCTGCTAAGCTGAAGGAAAAGTATGAAAAGGACATCGCTGCCTACCGAGCTAAAGGAAAACCTGACGCAGCAAAAAAGGGAGTTGTCAAGGCTGAAAAAAGCAAGAAAAAGAAGGAAGATGAGGGAGATGATGAGGAGGAAGAAGATGAAGAGGATGAAGATGAAGATGATGATGATGATGAATAAGTTGGTTCTAGTGCAGTTTTTTTCCTTGTCTATTAACCCCCCTGTACACAACTCACGCCTTTTAAAGAAAATATTGAAATGTAAGGCTGTGTGTGATTTGTTTTTAAACTGTACAGTGTATTTTTTTGTACAGTTAACACACTACCAAATGTGTCTTTAGATAGCCCAGTCCTGGCGGTATTTTCAATAGCCACTAACCTTGCCTGGTACAGTATGGGGGTTGTAAACTGGCATGGAAATTTAAAGGAGGCTCTTGTTAGCACATGGCACCAATTAGTTATATGAGGGGATGGTAGTTTTTCATCTTCATTTGTCTCTGATGCAGCTTATACGAGATAATTGTTGTTCTGTTAACTGAATACCTGTAATTGCAAAAAAAAAAAAGTTGCAGCTGTTCTGTTGACACTTTGAATGCTTCTAGGTAAATACAATTTTTTAATTAAAAAACAAAAATAAAAATAAATGATAAGGATGAAGAGGTAGCTCAGTGGTAGAGCACACAATTAGAGATCAGTCCATAAGTGTACTGGTTCAGGGATCAATCCTCAGTACCAAAATTAATTAATAATAAATAAAATATCAGTGGCAAGGCTCTGAACAAATGTGACATTGCTCGTATTACAGATTACAGACACTTTTACACTTGGCCCTGCGGACCACAGCAGGGAACAATTGAGGAGACATAGTGGGTGAATCCTGGGTTTTGGGCTTAGGCAGTACCTGGGTTGGTAGCGGTCCTGGGTAGGCTCAGAGAAAGGAAAGAGCAAGTCTGGGAAAAGATAATGAAATTGGTGTTAGATATAATAAATTTTGAGAAAGATAAATCCTCAAAATCCAATAGCGGGAGGCCTCCACTACGGACAGAAAAGTGGCCAGACTGCAAGCGAGACATCTGGGGTGGGAGCAGAGACTAATGAGCTAGAAGAACATAACTTGGGCATAGATAAGACTTACAGAAAAAAGAGAAGGTAACTGGGAGTCTGTGCCAGCATTTTAGTGAGCAGGAAGAGGAGGAAGGGCACAGGGCCAAACAAAAGGTATGACAGAGGAGGAGAACGAGGAGCTGAAAGCGAGTTTTACTACAGAAGCTAAGGGGAGAGGGGGAGAGGCAAAGATCCAGGTGTAAATCCTTCCGACGGGTGGTGAAAAGGGCCACTGGAATTGGGATAATAGATGTATTTATTGGTATAGTTCTAGCCCAAGTGGTAGGGCAAAAACCAGACTACAGTGTGCAGAGGAGAATGGAAGGGGAGGAAGCACAGCAAGTCTTCTTCCAAGAGCTCTGGCAGTGATGGAAAGAAGATTTTAAAAATTTATTTATTTATATACTAAGAACATGTATTGGCACATTGTACACATGATAATCACATTCACCATAGTTAATTTGTATTTGTACATGATATATCTTGGTTTCCCCCTTTCCCCCACCCTTCCCTTCCACTCCCCCTCCCCTCCTTATTTACAACAGCTTTATTTACATTTTTACATTTTTCTCCTTTTTCCTTTCTTTTGTTTTTCCCTTCCTTTTCCCCTTCCTCCCTCTCTAATTCTCCTCCCTTTTGAATATTATCTTTCTTTTATATATCTATTATATCTTTTGTGTGTGTGTGTGGTGCTGGGGTTTGAACTCAGGGCCTTGCGCTTGTATCTATTATATCTTGTCCTTCTTTACACTTATGGTTTCTCATATCAGAGAAACAATTCTATATGTACTCATGTATGTCTGGTTTATTTCGCTTAAGAGTATGTTCTCAAGGTGCATCCATTTACCTGTCTCAAGTTTGTCCTTTTTATGGCAGAGTAGTATTCCACTGTACAGAAAAACCACATCTTCGTTAGCCATTCATTAGTTTCTGGGCATTTGGGTTGTTTCCAAGACTTAGCTAATGTAAATTGTGTTGCTATAAACATGGCTGTGCATATATCGCTATGGTGAGATGTTTTTAATTCTTCTGGGAGATACCAAGAAGAAGAACAGCAGGGCCGAATGGAACCTCTAGTTGTAGTTTTTTGAGGAATCTTCACAATGACTTCCACAGTAGTTGGACCAGCCTACACTCCCACCAACAGTGAAGGAGGGTACCTTTTTTCCTGCAGCCCCACCAATATTTGTTATTGGTTGATTTCTTAATAGCTGTTCTTTCTGGAGTGACATGGAATCTTAGCATTGTTTTCATTTGCATCTCTTGAATGACCAGTGATGTTAAACACTTTTTCATATATTTATTTGCCATTTGTATTTCTTCATCTGAGAAGTGTTTATTCATTTCAGATGCCCCTTTTTTGACTGGGTCTTTAAATTTGGGGGGTCTGTTTTTTTTGAGTTCTTTATATATTCTAGATGTTAGACCTCTGTCTGAGGAACAGCTGGCAAAAATTGTTTCCCACTCTGTGGGTTTTTGTCCCACTCTGTTGGTGATTCCTTTTGCTGTGCAAAAACTTTTTAATAGAATGTGATCCCAAGCACTGATTCTTTGTATTATTTCCCATACAGTCTCAGTTTTGTTCATAATTTTTTTTCCTACACCTATGTCTTCAATAGTTCTTCCTATTCTATCTTTCAGCACATTTAGTGTTTCTGTTTTAATGTTTATATCTCTGATCCGCTTCAATGTTAGTTTAGTACATGGCGAGAGACATGTATCTAGTTTCAGTTTTTGGCTTGTGGCGAGTGAGCCAATTTTTCCAGCACCATTTATAAAAGAGGCTGTCTTTCTTCCAGTGAGGGTGTTTGGCCCCTTTGTCGAAGATGAGGTATTTGAGTGGGTTTGGACTTGTTTCTGCATCTTCTAACCTGTTCCATTGATCCTCAGGTCTGTTTTTTTGCTGGTACCATGCTGTTTTTTATCACAGTAGCTTTATAGTATAATTTCAAATTAGGGATTGTGATGTCCCTTGCCTTGCCCCTGTTGCCCAGAATTGTTTTTGGTATTCTTGCTCTCTTCTGGTTCCAGATGAAGTTTGATTGCTTTCTCTAATTCTGTGAAGTATGCTACTGGTATTTTGATTGGAATTGCATTAAATATGTATAGTCATTTAGGAAGTATGGCCATTTTCACTACGTTGCTTCTTCCTAGAAGTTAAATTACCATTATTTGCAGATGACATGATACTCTTCATAGAAGACCCCAAAAACTCCACCAAAAACTTCTAGATTTAATAACTAAATTCAGCCACGTAACTGGATACAAAGCCAACACCCAAAAATCAGTAGCATTTCTATACACAAATAACAAACTCACCGAGAGAGAAATTAGGGAAGTTACACCTTTCACAATCGCATCCAAAAAAATGAAATACTTAGGAATCAATCTAACAAAGCAAGTAAAATATCTTTACACTGAAAACTACAGTACTCTAAAACAGGAAATTGAAAGGAGGAGATTTGAATGATAGTTTGATAGACGGTAAATGTGGTTTGGAATGCAGACAAACTAGGCAAGTTGTTAGGCTAAAGAGGAAGCCAGTAGATCAGAAGTGTGAAGAGAGAGGTTGAAGGTGCAGAAGTGTGAAGGACTGAATAAGGGCCAGATACATGCAGCCTCCCTTGGGGCATCCCTTGTCCCCTCTTTGTGTGTAGTTAGGGAGCCCCTGCCAACATAGACTCCACCCGTGCCAGCAAGAGGACCCCTCTGCCCTTTGCCATGGGCAGAAGTGGGGGTGAAGGGGTGTGACTTGCTGTCCACGTCCACACCATCTGCCCTGACAATAACCACATACACCTCCATTCTGCCCCAGATTCACACACAACCTTTCCGACACACTACCTGTCACAGCCAACATCATCCCTGTACGTGCAATTTTTATTGAACATGCCACTCTGTCTCTTTACAAGCTCTTGAGGATCAAATGAGAAGCTTATCTAAATGTTCTGAAAAAATAGAAGTGATACAAATAAAGAGGTTAATTTTATTAGTAATTAATAATTCTTACCATTATTGACAAAGAGGTTTACGTGCAAACACACACAAGCCCGTGAGCACACGCAGAGGCTCTCACACATCACCCTTGCACACACAGATTCACACATGAGTTCACGCTCTTTGGCTTGGGCATGTATGTTCACACAGGTGCAGGAATCCACTCAGGCACATACCTGCACAAAGAGGGAGAGAGAGAGAGAGAGAGAGCGCAGGGGGCCTCCTGAGCCAGAGTTCCTAACCTACAGAGCCCTCAGCCCCCAGGCCAATGCACACTCATCACAAGCATCCCACTGGAGGCCTACACAATCTCAGCTGCCCCGAGGCTTTTTCTTCTTCCTGGTTTCACTGCTGCATACCTGACAGGTGAGCGGTATGCAGATGGGTCCCCACTTGGGTGATGAAAAGATTGAGTTCAGAGAAACAAGGAGCTTTCTCCATGAAGGAGCATGTGTCTGTTATTCTTTTAAGACAGTCTCAGCCTTTCCCAAGCCCCTTAACAGCTGCTTCAGACCTTCTCACCAAGCCCACATCTCCATACCTCCTGGCTTTACTCTGGGCACAAAATCTCACCTCTTCCTCTGCAGAGAACACAATTAGATTAGGGACCATCAGAGGCAGGTTCTAACTTTTTGAACCACCCTCATCAACAGAAACCTGCTCACACATGTTCTCATCTTTACCTCCCCTTCCCATCACAGAAGTGTTCAGGGCTAATTGCTCACTGGTGTGCCACATCCCACTCTCTCCCACCTCTTCCAGAAACTTCCTTCATCAACTATCTCCTTGCCTTTCTCTTGCATCTTCAGTAGCTTGCTGTCTACTAGGTCCTTTCTTTCACATATAAATACAGTCATATTTCTTCCATTTTAAAAAAAACTTCCGCTGGGGATTTTGCTCAGTGGTTAGCGTGTTTGCCGAGCAAGTGCAAGGCCCCGAGTTCGATCCCCAGCACCAAAAAAAAACCCCAAAAAATCAAATCTAAGTTTTTCAGCTGCAAAAAACCCCGATTAGCTTCTTGTTGCCTGTAGGATAAAGCCGTAAAGCCGTCAGTGAGGGCTTACTGGGCCGCTGTGTTGAGAGCCTACCTTCCCTGCAGCCTCCTCTCTCGCACCTCCCCTCCCCTTGCCTTCTGCATATCTTTACAATTCTTCAAACACACTGTGCCATCTCTTGCCCCTGAACATTCAGTCATGGCGTCATCTCTGCCTAAGACACTGTCCTCTAGCTTCATTCTCTCCTTTTACCTAATTGTCCTTCAGGGCTCAAATCGACTGTCTTCTCCTCCTTAAAGTCACCCCAGCCCTGCATCCATCCATTTATACACTTCTTCGTGTACTCAAGGACAGAAGCTGCATGTAAACTTGAAGGGGCCCTAAGTGGATGTCCAGTCCATCCAGGAACCTGCCAGAGAAGAAAGGAAAGTGGGGGAAGAGGAGCATAGGTCTTCATGGGCTGAAGGGTTGGAGCTGAGAAGAAAACTGCTGAGAAAGCCAACGTTCACTGAGCACAGAATGATAGTGCATAGAAAAATAAAAAGCTGATAGTGAGAACTAAGAGATTTCTCCCACGTCTGTTTTAGTTAAAGGTTCTTCTCAGGCTGTAATAAACATATAGGGTTCCCTACTCCACGTGACCAGGGAAACTGACTTACTCACAAGTCCTATTTACTGGGCACTGTAGCATAGGCCTTGAGTAAAGCTGTTATACACATTATCACCTGAAATCCTGTGATGAGATAATTATTTTCATTCCATTTTACAGATGACGGAAGTTCAGAGAGGTTAAGTGTTTTGCCCAAAATCTGATAGTAAATGACGGACAGAGTCAAAGTTCAAACGAAACTCTGTCTGAACCTAAGGACCCCCCTCGATCTTGACACTCGTGTGCCCATTTTTACTACTGGGGCGTGTTTGCGAGTGGAGCGAGCCTAATGTGCCAAGGAGAGGGGGAGCCCACCGATAGTTCCCGCACTTAATGTCCCCTTGGCAGCCATCCTATCTGTGCTGATGGTTTGACAACTTACACAGCAGCTGGTTGGCTTGGAGGAGATCTCTGTTAATTAAAATAGCACAAAGGGAGAGTAGCACAAAGCGTGTCGGTGGGTAATTAATGCAGAGAAGGGCCTAGTGGTGCAGCAATGCTCAACAGCTACCTGCCGGAGCCTGGCTTCACTCGTGGCCCCCAGCTCAATGCTGCTGCTTAGTCCCTCTGGCCATGAGCTGCTTCCTGCCGGCCCAGCCCCAGAGATGGGGAGGCAGAAACTGTCCTCTGGAATCAGGCCCCGAGTTACTACTTTTTGGGGGCTGTGGCCTCCCTTGAACTGCCCATCTTTCCTGGAAGATGCAGGAGACGGTGGGACAAGGTGACAATCATTCTTCCAGCTTCCAGAGGTTTGGGGCATTATCTCCAAGGAATTGTCAGTCCCTGCCTGTTGTGCTTTATCAAGCTGTCTGCCAGCAGTTGTTGCCTATGTCCTAGGGCACGGTCTCAAACCAGCCCGCCTCAGTGTCCAGTGTACTAGAGTGAACCCAACCCAACCCACCCAGTACCTGTGCCCAAGCCATTGACTTGCTTCCTTTCTGGACCTATAACCTGGTCCTGAATCTCAGTGATCTGTTAGAATTCTGATCTCCTTCTTGTTCCTAATCTCTTGTTATTATTATCATATCCCCAGCAGGTACACTGAGAAAGGACATTTCCGTATTTTGTAGATAAACAAACTTCAGAGCAATAAAGTACCTTGTCCAAGGACAATAGAAGTCGCACCTTCTCTGTTCAGAGGCTGTGATCCTCTGGGACATCAACTGTTGCTTTAGCTATAGCACACATTTCCAATTATGTCTGTTCATTTTTTGAGATAGGGTCTCACCATGTTGACCAGGGTAGCCTTGAATTCCTGGGATTCAAATGATCCTCCTGCCTCAGCCTTCTTATTGCTGGAACTATAGGTGTGCCCCATTGCACCTGGCTCTTGACTTTCTGTTTTTACTAAACCTTGCGTTGTGCAGTAATCCTAGATTTACAGAAGACTTATAACGATAGTAGAGGAAGTTCCTGTATACCTTTTACTGAACTTCCCCATTATTAACATTTCATTTTATCATATTACATTTGTCAAAACTAAGAATCTAACAATGTCTACTTCACTTTTTTTTTCCAGTTTTGGAGATGAAACCTGGGGTCTAACATCTCCTAGAAAAGTATTTGCACTTAACATTTTTTTTGTTTTTTTGGAGACACAATCTTGCTATGTAGTTCAGGCTGGCTTTGCACCCATTTTGTAGCCCAGACTGGTCTCAAACTGACACCAATCCTCCTGCCTCAGCCTCCCGATTGCCATGCATTTAATTTTTGATCCAGAATTTTTTTTTCATGGTGCTGGGGATCAAACTCAGGGCCTTGTGCTTGCTAGGCAAACACTCTACCATTGAGCTAAATTCCCAACCAAGCCAGGAAATTTCTCTTCCCTGGAGGATAAGTTCTAAATTTCTCTCTTCTCCATCCAAAGGTCCAATGAGACTTCCAATGTGGCCCATTTAGCACCAGCACAGCCTCCCTGTGCATCCCTAACTTGCTCAATATCTATCCCAAAATCCCGGATCACCAAGAAGGACCAACAAGCTGCAGTACCAGAAATCAAAGTTCCAATCCAGTGACTTTCAATGACCTTCATCAAGCTCCTCTCTCTTTAAGCCTCCAAAGCTACCTTTTGCTCAAAAACACTCCCTGGCACTGAGCTCTTCACTAATTCCACCAGTAATCCTTCTAGGCACCTGCCTAATATCAATTCCATCCTCAAAGCTCTCAGTCAGATTCAATTCAGCAAATATTTATTGATAATACAGAAACAAATGTCATCCAGATCCTAAAGTTGAACGGATCTCAGTTCTCTGAAAGAAATAGATATCTTTGTGTATGATTAAAATCATATGGTAAGTTGTCTTACTTTCCTCCTCCCTGGAACAAAACACCCAACACCCACAATTTAACTTCTAGGAGGAAAAGTTTATTTTGGCTCACTTTTCAGAAGTTTCAATCCTTGCATGGTCAGTGGCATGGGGGAAGAGGCTGGGCAAGGGAAACTTGCACACATCAAGGCAGCCAGGAAGCAGAGAGAGATGGGAGGGGCCAGGAAGAGAGAGACACCCTTCCAGGTCCCACCCCCAGTGACCACCTCTTCTAACCAGACCCTGCCTCCTAACAGCAAGTCATCCATACCACTGCAATAATTCAATCACCTTCCAAACACATGAGGTTTTCAGAACATTTTAGCTCTAAACCACAACATTCTGCTCCTGTCAACCTGTAAGAGTCACCAAAGTTTTAACAGTTCCAGCTTAGCTTGAAAAGGTCAAGTCTAAAGTCTCCTCTGAAACTCTAGGCAAACTCTTAGCTGCGAGCACCTATAAAAATAAAAAATAAAGTTATACGCTTCCAACATACAATGGCACATTCCTGTTCCAAAAAGAGGGAGTAGGGGGAAAGAAAAGAATGGGACCAAAGTAAGACCAAAACCCAGCAGAGCAAACATTAAATCGTGTTAGCTCCATGTCTCGCACTGGGGACAAAGGTGTGAGCTTCAAAAGGCTCGAGTGGCCCTACCCCTATGGTACCACCAGAGGTTGTAGCCCTATGGCTTCTGTCTTGGGCTGGCTTTGATCAATGTCTGCAGTATTCCTCAGATGTCCCATGTTCCTAGCTTCTCCAACTTTCCAGGGTCTCACGCACTTTTTGGCTTCTCTCTCACAGCCTCATACACTGAAATGCATTCAGATTCTGAAGTCTGAGTGGAAGCCTTCCTGATCCCACAACTCTTGCATTCTGCATGTCTATAAAACCAGCACCACATAGAGGATGTCAAGGTCTGCTACCAGCTCCAGGAGTAGCCAGGTCCCCTCAGATCATATCTGCAGTGGCCTCTGACTGCCCAGATGGTTGAGCACTGTGAAATGAATCCCAAATCCCAGCAAACCAATTCCCTAGGCAGCGCTTCTCGAGCCTGGTGCCCCAGGGCTGTCTTCTCAAAACAAAATCTTTCATTTTTGCAACTCTTAGGCTGGAAGTTTGGGACCATGCTGATTCTCTGGATATCCTCCAGGAATCTTTCTTATTGTCCTGATAAAAATTCCCATCTTCTTTTTTAATGATAATCCTTTTAGCAACCAAGCTCTCCTTGGCCAAAGTTTATAGGCCCTCACTAAACAGTATCTTCTTTTCTGGTAAAACTCAAAATTTTAAAAACCACTCAACTGTGCCATTTGCTCTTGATTCTCAATGTAGAGCTGGCTAAAAGTCTCCAGCAACACCCATGCCACAGCCTCAACATTGAGTGCCTTGAAATTTCTTCCATCAGATTAATTAGTCTACCATCTTTACCTATAGTCAACAAAAATGTATGGTACACTTAAAGTTTGTTAAGAAGGTGGATCATGTGTTCTCACCACAATAAAATAAAAAAAATTTAAACTATTAGATATTGTTATCTATATTTTGTTGACTGTTTCTTATAGTATTAGATTTTCTTCCTAGATTTGTGATTTTCATTTGTGAGCCTATCTTCTGGAGAATTTTTTCCATGGGATTCTATGAATGCCTTGGGCTATGAAGCCTTTGTGAACTGCTACTGACTGGTGTGGTTCACTAGCTCTGCATCAATTTTTATTTTAAAGTGCGGCTATTTTCAACTTTCTATATTAGGAAGATAGTGCAAAATTATAGTCATCCACTCACACATTGCTCAGGCCAGAGGCTCTGATGTCTCAGAGTGACATGAATTCTTCCATGGTTTGGGCTGAATGGCCCATTTCTACTTCTGTCCATATCTCCTAGGAAATGGGCAGGTACAGAGCTTTGCAAACACAAATTAACAGCAAGAACAGCCCTTATCTGCCTTCCAATTATTTGCAGGGATTCTGGTTCTAGCCTGGAGTCTTACCCTGGCTTTTAACAAAAGTTCAGTCCCCAGGACTAGATTTCAACATCTTTACTGTCTATGTGTCTTCAGCTCTTACTCATCCCTGAAGGAACCAGAGTATTGTTTCAGCCTTCAGAAATATGAAACTTTACTTTTGTTGCTTTCCAAATAAGGTATACATTTTTTAAAACTGAAAAAATGGGAGGCTGAGGCAAAAGAATTGTGAGTTTGAGGCCAGCTTGGGCTACAGAGCAAGACCTTATCTCAAAAACAAACAAATGAAAAAACTGAAAACAAAACTAAATGGAAAAAAAAAAACCACTCTAAAGCCTTCTATACTCCCTTTCTATGTGTTTGGAACAAAATACCAAACGCTGGGGAAAAGAAATTATTCCAAAGGCATGAAAGAATATGGAGACAATCGTGTCTCAGAAGACAAGAGAGAAAAGCATTTCAAGAAAGAGAATCACCTGTACCATACCAAATATTGCATGTGGACATGTAAAACAAGACCTGAATGGACACCATTAAATGTGAAAATATAGCAAGGTGAGGTGATGCAGGTCTGTAATCCCAATACTCTGGAAGGCTGAAGCAGGAGGACCACAATAAGTTCAAGCCCAGGCTGGGCAACTTACTGACTTAGCAAGACTTTGTCTCAATATAAAAAATTAAAAAGGGCTGGGAATGGAGATCAGTGCAAAGCCCTGGATTCAACCCCCAGTACTGAAAAAAAAAAAAAATTGAAGATGTAGAGCAGGGAATGGTGGTGCCTTTAATCTCAGCTACTCATGAAGCTGACAGGAGGATGGCAAATTCCAGGCCTTCTGGGTAATTTAGCAAGACCTTGTCTCAAAATTTAAAAAAACTTTTTTTAAATGACTAGATAAACCAAGGATGGTGGCACATGCCTGTAATTCCAGCCCTCTGGGAGACTGAGGCAGGAGGCTCAAATTTGAGCCCTGGCTGGGCAATTTAGCTACTTAATGAGACCATCTCAAAATTAAAAAAAAAAATTTTTTTAAAAAGGTCTGGGGCTGTAGATCAGTGCAAAGACTGTGTGTTCAATCCCCAGTACCAGAAAAAATAAAACAAGAAGATGTGGCAGTCATCAGTTACACTGGCGAGAGCTGTTCAATGGAGGGGAACAGAAGGGAGATGGACCCTACCAAACTGCAGAGCAGAAAGGGACAGTAGAGAGCAAGAAACGGGAGGTCCCGCTGCTGACAGGTGACCGCAGGGAGGGGCTGGGCTGATGGTAGGGACAGTGGCTGGGGAGGAGGCTGTCTGAGGGCTGAGGGTAGAGACAGAAGATGTAGGGAAAAAAACAAACATCCCAGAAAGGCTAAAGAAGGCAAAGGGCAAACCCAAAAAATGTGTTGGCTTTTCCCATGTCTTAGTTACTTTTCTCTCATTGCTGAGACAAAATACCTGACACCCAGAATTAAGGGAGGAAAGGTTTATTTGGCTCACAGTTTGTAGAGATTCAGTCCACCATCAGTGGCTCCAAGGCGGGGTGGCACGGCAGACAGGCAGAAGGCAGCAAGGTAAGCAAGGGGGTAAGCAAGTCTCTTCCTGTCCTTTATATTTTATCCAGGCTACCTGGCTTTAGGGCGGGTAGCACTCCCACCCTTAACCCTAATACCCTTAATCCTAGCATCACATCCTTGATCCCAGCAGAATTATGCCAAACCAGTGAACTAATTTAGTTACCACACACTCTAGATCCAGCCCCACCTATGACCCATGAGGTCTTGGGGGAACATCTAGACACAAACCGTAACATCCCAGAAGGAGAAATCAGAATCCAGAGGAAAAGAAGGGCAAGGAAGTAGCAGGGCAAACGGGGGATTTGCACCCATCCCTACTGCAGTCCACACATGGCCCTCGTGGAGGGGATGAGGAGGAGCAGAATAGGTAGAGGCCTGGGGAGGGGCCTTTCAGGAAAGAAGACAGAGAACCTCACTGGGCTCCCCCAGAGGGCAGGAAGGCCCTGGGAGTCCCCATGACAGCCCCGAGATGGCCACTCTGGAGAGTGTATTGGTGAGGTGTGCGGCAGGAGGCCCAGGGTGAGGGGATCTGGGTGCTAGTGAGAAGGCTGAGCCAGCACAGGCAGGACTGGGTGGAGTAGGAAGAGACAGAGACAGAGACAGACAGAAGGACAGAAGGGATAGGTACGAACCATACCTGGGTGGAGAACGGAAGCCAGGTGGAAAATATTGGGCAAAAGTAAAAGTTTCCTAAAGTAGAGCTGGGAAATTTTGCTAAATATAACTTGTGTGCTTCTATCTGAACCGGGTCTGATGTGTGAAGGAAAAGACTAATGAATGATGAATAAAATTGACTAAAGAAAAACACAGAAAAGGAGAAGCGAACAGAGAAGATGAATGGCTAAGTACAGGAACAGGTGGATAGTCAGGCATGGTGGCACACACTTCTAATTCCAGTACTCTGGGAGGCCGAGGCAGGAGGATCACAAGTTTGAGCCCAGCCTGGATGACTGAGCAACTTAGTGAGACCCTGTTGCAAAATAAAAAAAAATTAAAAATGGCTAGAGATGTAGCTCAGTGTGAAGGCCCTGAGTTCAATCCCCAGTACCACAAAACACAAACCAAAAAACAGACGGACAGAGCTGGGACTGTGGCTCGGTGGTTTTGTATCCAGCGGGGCCAGGAGAAAACAACAAGAACAACAGCTGGACGGAGACTGACTCCCTCCTCCCGAAACTGGATGCCTCTAGACTCAGCTGTGTTCTCTGCACGCCTGCCCTGTCTCGTCCGGTAAGGCGGAGTCCAGCGCCAAGGCCGGAGCGGGGCTGCACGTCGCTCTGGGAGAGGCTGGCCGGAGCGGGTGTCCCGCGCAGGGAGGCTGCAGGGCGCCTGCAGGGCGCCAGGCTGCGCGCGCAGCCGAGCCGGGCGGGGCGGGGCGGGGAGGCAGAGCGCCCGGGGCGGGGAGGCGGCGGAGGTGTCAGAGACAGAGACTTAATGACAAGCCCCGGGTCCACCTGCACAGATGAGCAGGCTGGGAGGTGGGAGCTGTGGGGAAATTGGAAAAGGGACACATTCATTTTTCAATGCACTTCGCGCTTTTTACACACACACACACACACTCACACTCACACACCCCTTTAATAAAGAGCCAGCGGCTTCCTCTGTTCAGCCCCTGCTGCGTGTCTACGAAGGACCGGTGGGCTGGGGTTGCCGCCTCCGCTGGGCCCTGCAGCTGTCTGCGTGCTCGCCCTCGGACCCGGCCACCCGAGTCTAGGAGCAGGCTGGAGAACCAACGACGAGATTGAGAGTCTGGGGTCCCTGCTCGAGGCACCCCAGAAAGACTTCGCAGGACCATCTCGCCCCGGCTGCCCCCAACACTCTTAGGATCACAAGAAGCCACAGCTGCTCACCAAGTCCAGAGCCTTTGGCTGTGTCCTCTTTCTCCAACTCCTGCACTGAGACAGTGAGACCAGGGCTGGGCTGACCCTGGGCCAGGGAGGCGCTGGGCTCCTCACAGCCTCTCAGGACCCAGTTCCAGCCCTCAGAGCAAAACCCACATCTGTGTGGAAGACAGGCTGCATCCAGCGAGAGCTGTGTGAACCCCATTCCAACCGCCAGGGGTGTCACACCCAGCTCCTGACTAGCGAGAAAGCCCTGCTTGAAGAGGGGGTGGCTTTTGTTTCCAGTAAACGCACACCAGTCCCCACACAGACCCACAGACTCCCATGTGTAACTGCATGGGCCTTCAAGGCTATGTGTAAATAATCTCAGCCTCCATCCTAGGTGACCACAGAAATCCATCTCTTCTCCCATTTATTCCTGAGGACTCTGGGCGATGTTGACATGTTCTTTTAATTAACCCATTGACCATCAAGGTAGGGTGTGTGCAGGTTGTAGACTCTACAACTCTAAGGTGTGGGTCATACGGACCATGATGATAATAAAACCATCTTTGTATTCCTTTCCAGTCACCATTAGCTGTCAAGTCCGCTGACACAAGTTCAGGTTCTTTTTTGTCCCTCGCCCCACAAAAGGTATAAAAGATCCACATCGAAGAGGTGAATCCTTTCAAAATCATTCACAATATTTGATTCAAGTTGTTCATGATCATTTGTAGACTTTTTTGGGGAGGGTGCTGGGGATCGAACTCAGGGCCTTGTGCTTGATAGGCAAGCACTCTACCACTGAGCTAAAACCCCAACCCCCATCTTCACTCTTTTTAAGAGTTCAGTTCGGTGGCACTAAGTGCATTCACATTGTTGTGCAACGATCATCACCATCCACTCCCAAAAATGTTTCATCATCTTAAATTGAAACTCAGTACCTATTAAACAATCATTTCCCCACCCTCCCCAACCTCTGGCAACCACCATCATACTTCCTGTCCATGAATTTGACTACTCTAGGTATCGAATACAAGTGGAATCATATTTATCCTTTTTTAATTGACTTATTTCACGCAACATAATATTCTAGAGGTTCATCCATAGAGCATGAATCAGAATCGCCTTCCTTTTCAGGGCTAAATAATATTCTATTGTATATAAGTACCACATTTTGCTTATCTATTTATCTGTTGATAGGCAGTGGGATTATTTCTACCCTTTGGCTATTGTAAATAATGCTGCGATGAATATATTTGCGTTCTTGTGCTTTCGGTTGTTTTTTGTTTTGTGTTTGGTTTGTTTTTTGGGGGGGGTACTAGAGATCGAACTCAGGGCCTCATGCTTGCTAGGCAAGTGCTCTACCACTTGAGCTAAATCCCCAGTCCCTGCTTTCAGTTGATTTGAGCATATAGCCAGAGGTGAAATTGTTGGATCATATGGTAATTCTGTTTAATTTTTTGAAGAATTACCATACATTTTCCACAGCTGCTGCATTATTTTATATTCCCACCAGCAATGCACAAGTGTTCCAATTCCTCCACGTTCTTGCTGAAATTGTTTTCTGGCTTTGTTTTGGCAGTACTGAGTCAGTTGTTCTCAACGACTCCCAGTCCTTTACCCTGCACCTAACCAGCACTTCATCTCATAGTGGGTATCAGACTTGTCTAAACTTTCTTGAATTCATTTCCATCTTCTCCCTTCCCACTACACTGACCTGGCTCAGGCCCTCCCAACCTTGTTACAGCATTGTACTTCAATGACCTTCCAATAGTTTAAAAAGAGAGAGAGGAAGATACACCTTAGGAATTAGGAAGGAAAGAGGGAAATTAAAATAATAACCTCAACAATAAATATTGTTACTTGTAATATATGTAAGACTATGCAACACATTTTGTTAATTGTTACACTCATGTCATTCCATCTGGTAATTATTAATTTTATATTTGTTCACATTGCAAGATGTCACTTGGGGGGCTGGGGATTTAGCTCAGTGGTTAAAGCGCTTGCTTAGCAAGCGCAAGGCCTTGAGTTCGATCCCCAGCACAAAAAAAAAAAAGATGTCACTTGGAAAATGATTTCATGAGATTTGTCAAAAGCAACAAAGACCTTTTGATCTAGGAATTCTAACTCTCAGAATTTACCCCAAATAGTTTAAAATATAAGAAAAATATGAAAAAAGGTGTTCATTATAGCATTGTTTATTATGGTAAGAAAAAATTTAGAAGCAACTTAAATATCTAGCAATATTAAGCAAGTTGTGGCTTGTTTTATGGAATATTATCAAGCCATTAAAAGGAATGGTCAAAAAACTCATGTATGTAATAGCATGGAAAGTTAGCATTGCAGGCTGGGGATTTAGCTCAGTGGTTAGAGTGCTTGCCTTGCAAGCACAAGGCCCTGAGTTTGATCCCCAGCACCAAAAAGAAAAAAAAAAGAAGAACAAGAAGAAGAAAATTAGCATTGCAATACCAAGTCCAAAATGTAGGATTCTGGGCTGACAACATAGCTCACTCACTTACAGAGCACTTGCTTAGTATGTGTGAGGTCCTGGGTTCAATCCCCAGTAAAACACACACACACACATACACACACACAAGATTCATCATGTTTATGTACTATAATTGCAACTATGCAAAAACATGATTAGAAAAATAATTGGAATAAAAATAATGCTAAGAGTACTATTAGAAAAAAGAAAAATCACCGTGATAAATTTAGTCCTTCTCCCTAGAGTAATTTTATCATTACCCTTAACATTCTCTGATACTAACAGCAAGTTTTCTGTTTCTTTTTTTGTTCTGTTTTTTTGTTTTGTGTGTGTTACTGGAGACTGAACCCAAGAACTTTGCACTGAGCTACATCTCAGCCCTTCAATTTTGTTATTATTTTTTATTTTATTTTGAGACAGAGTCTCATTAAGTTGCCCAGGCTGGGTTCAAATTTGAGATCCTCCTGCCTCAGCCTTTCAGCGTGCTAGGATTAGGTAAGACCCACCACATCCAGCTACAGTGTTTTCTTAGTATATAAAGTGCTGTGGAAATACACCTTCAAGATCACCCACTTCCATCACATTGCTACCTAAGTCCCTCTCATTGGATAATTAGAGAGTCAGTCATCTATAATTCCAAACCCTATTTTTCAAATTGGAGTTGCTAACTTTATTAAATGCAATACAATGTAATATGATTATAATGAATAAAAATGCATAGGTACTAAAAAAGCATCAAGACTTCTTTGTATTGCTAAGAAATACTTCATTGTATAGATAGATCACCTTTTGTTTACCCCTTCACCGGTTGATGCACTTTTGAATCATTTCCACTTTGAACAATTGTGAATTATGACTTCTGTTATGCTGTGACATTTTGTACAAGTTTTTGTGTGAATATGTCTTCAATTCTCTTGGGGCATATATGTTACCTAGGAATAGAATTGCTGGGTTGTATGGTAACTCTACATATAAACATGTAAGGAAACACCCAGTTGTTTTCCAAAGTAACTGCACCATTTTCCACGCCCACCAGCCAGTTATGAGTATTCCAGGTTCTCCACATCTTCATCAACACTTGTTGTTATCTGTTGTTTTGATCTGAACATCCTTGTGGGGGTGAAGTGGAAACACATTGTGGTTTGATTGCATTTTCCTGATAGCTAATGATGTTCACCATTATTCATTTGTAACAAAACCAACGTTTTCTTAACAAAATGAGGTTGAAATGTTCTCATTATAAAAGTAATTCGTAAAAGAAAAAAAAGTAATTCGTACATATTTTACATTTTTTAATTTAAATTTAAATCACACCCAACTAGCACCATCTAGAGGTAACCACTTTAAACATTTCACTATATTTCCTTGAATTTTTTTCCTATTCCTTCTAAATTACGGTCAAGATCATATGACATTTACAATTTTCTTTCTGGCTTTTTCAATTAATAAAATGGAAAATTCCTGAACCTTTTTCCAAACATTCCCCTGTTGATAGATGCTTCATAATGTCCAGCTGTATTCAATGTTGTAAATAATGCACTAATTCGGTACTTCAATATTGTTCCTTTTGGTCTGTGTCAATTAAAAAATAAAGGACATTGGGTCTGGGAATGTAGCTCAGTGGTAGAGCACTTGCCTAGCACCCACAAGGTTCTGGGTTTGATCCCCAGCAACACAAAAAAAGAGGAGAGATTATTAATGAAAGAGGAAGAGGGGGAGGAAGCAGAAGCAGCAGCCATCCCTTCTCCCCTTTCTAGCTCTCTGTATCCATCCAAGACAGCATCAGATATGCAGTAAATTGAAGTCTTTATTATGGGCCAGGCATTGTTCTAAGCACCTGACACATAGCAAGCATTTAATCCTCACAACCTCCCTGTGAGATAAATATTAGTATCCTCTCTATTTTATAGATGAGAAAATTGAAGTAGAGAAAACTATTCAAGGTCATCAGCTAGTAAGCGACAGAGGCAGAATTTGAATCTAGGTAGCGTCATTCAGAGTCTGAAGCCCCAGCCAGTGTGACTGCTTCCCTATCAGGACCGTGATGAGACAATCATCAGGGCTTCGTGGATGGGTGGATCCCTTGTTTGAAACCCGGCAAATAAACTTCAGCCTTTACCGTATTTGGGAATAGGTAGGGCAGTGATGGTGAACCTTTTAGAGCTTTCAGCAATAACAAACAGCCCGCTGCAGCGCATGTGCCGCTGATTTGCCATCACTGGGATAGGGGAACCAGGAAGGGAGGGTCAGGAAATCAAGAAGGAAGGAGGCGATTCTGAGCCAACTCACAGGACTGGATCTTCTAACTGTCCCCAACACTGCACTGTCCTCTCTACTCCCACAGCACTGAATGTTGTCAGATGCAGGTCTGATACTGACCCTTTCCTGCTTAAAGTTCTCTATGCCCTCAAGATAAAACCTCATGCCCATAAAAAGTATGCAAGCACCTCTTGCCCAATCTCTCTCTAATCTCCACCTGGCTTCTCTCTGCCCCATTTCGTTCAGGTCCCAGAACCCCACCACCCAGTCTCACCTTGTACCTGCCGGAACATTGGTCTGCAGAGCTCTCCTGGTCTGGTTCTGCCTTGGCCCTGCCCACTCAGCCTGTCCTCCAAGCCCCTCAACTACAGTGGATCGCAGTCCTCCTCCGCTAGACACATCGTTTTCTCCCAACATAGGTTACATTTCTTATAGTTGCTTTTGTTTCTTAAAAAAAGGGGGGGAAAAAGGGTTTTTTATTAGGGAAAAATTCAAATGTAAGACAAAAAGAAAAGAATATTTTCATCACCCCACTTCAACACTTAGCTGGGGATTTAGCTCAGTGATTAGAGTGCTTGCCTTGCAAGCACAAGGGCCTGAGTTCGATCCCCGGCACCACCAAAAAAAAAAATAAATAAAAAAAAAACACTTAGTAGGCTACAATCAATCTGGATTCACCTGACTCCCCAACTACTTACTTCCTCCTGCATTATTTTTATGCAAATGGTACAGGTCTTTTTATTTCTCTGTAAATGTTTTACCCAGAAAGTGTCTCTAAAAGGTAAAGACTTCTAAAAAAAAAATCACAGTTACAATATTGTTATCATGATTTTACAAGATCAATTACAACTGTTTCTTCAACTTTTGTTTTGTTTGGGTGGCACCAGGGATTGAACCCAGGGAGCAATGAACTACACCCCAGGCCCCCCTTTTTTTTTTAATTGTTGAGATAAGGTCTTGCTAAGTTGCCCAGGATGGCCTCAAATTCAAGATCCTCCTGCCTCAGCCACCTGAGTAGCTGAGATTACAGGTGTATGCCACTACACATAGCTTTATGTTATATTGAAAAAATTACAAGCCTACAGAAAAGTTGCAAGAACGCTTCAATAAACAGCCATCAAATTCTTACCTAATTTGATGTTAACATTTTGCCATGTTTGTTTTCTGGACCATCTGAGACTGTTTAAAATGTCACCATCTTCCCCCCTAAATGTTTCCACGTATAGTTCCCAAAAACAAGGAGAGTCTTCTACATAACAACATATGAATCCTATTCAGAAAATTCAAGATGGATACAGTAAAATACCTACAATTTATATTCAAATTTTGCCAAATGTTCTTTTTAATTTTTTACTAGTGTGTTTGCAATACATAATAAATGCCTCCTTCGTGGGAATTTGTACATATTACATCTTGACCCTTTTTACTTCCCCTCCCCTCCCTCCTCTCCCCTTCCCAGATCCCCTTCCCATCCCCACAAATTATCTCCCTGTTTTGTATCATCTATCTTTTATTTCGCTCTTTAAATTATGCCAAATGTTCTTTACAGAATTTTTTCACCAATGCAGTACCCAGTACAGAATCACGTATTGCATTTCCTTGTTCTGTCTCTTTAGTTCCCTTTAATTTGGAACCATAACTCTTCTTTCACGGCATCGATATTAATGAAGAACACCCAGAGCTCTTTCCTAGTTTGTCTCTGGGTTGGGCTGGCCGGATGGTTTCTTCCTGATGCTGCATTCCCCTGGTCCCGCATCACCTTGGGCAAGTACCCAGGTGAGGAGGCGTCCTCAGGACCTTCCGGAGGCAGATGGCCATCTGTGCCATTATGAAGCTGCTGATTTTGACTGCTGAAGCCATTCTAGAACGCTTTTTTAAATCTTAAAAGATCTGAGGTCCTCTGCACAAATACATGCTAGACTGTGATCCTGATGAAGCCCAAAGCCAAGTCTGTTTTCCCTGTCTCTGTATTCCCCCAACCACGGCAGGTTTCTGTCGGCACAACACACCTACATACCACTTGTGGGCCTCTCCCTCCATTCTGCCTCATCACGCAGCCCTGGGAAGGACTCACTGAGATCCCATAAGAGGAAAATAAGGCTCCGAAGGGGGCGGGCTCCACAACATTGCCATCTCCCCAAACTTTTCCCGCCTGAGTTCTTCCCTCCCTTCTAAAACCCACCTGAGAAAAGCTTCCTTACTACACCCCCAAGCCAAAACAAGATGCTGGTTTCAGAGGAAACAGAAAAATTCCCAGAAAGGGGGACAGCAAAGCGCATTAGCTGTCCAGAGCCTAGGGGCTGGGGGAGAAGAGTGGGAGGCCCTATTTGCATTTTTTCCATTAACAAGCTGGAGTTGAGCTCACTTGCCTGGGGAGATAATTTGAGAGGGAAATCTTTGCATATTTTATTTAAAAGCACGCTGCGTTAGGCGGGTAATAATGCACAGAGTGGCGATTAGGTGAGGCCTGCAGGGGGCGGGGGTGGAGTCCTTTCCCTCCTCTCCTACTCATCCACCCCTCCATTTTGAACCAGCCTCCTTAAAGGAACAGCCCTGTATGCAGGTTGAGGGTGAAGCCTCAGGAACCCTGACCCCGGGGCCACCCTGGGCAGGGAGAGGGGTGGGCAATAGAAAGGGGATCAATATCTAGGGTTGAGACTCTAGCCCTGTGATTCTAAGTGGTGGGGGTGGGGGAAGGAGTGTGGGAAGCACCAGCTCTGTAGGGGGCTTTCAAAAATATGAACTGTTTCCGCAGGCAGTCGCGATGAGTGGGTAGACAGCGTTGTTATTGGTATTTCATGTCTAGGGGGCAGGGGTGCTAATTGGAACCTGCATTGCCTAGGAAAGCACCACTCAAAGAATTATCTAAATGCCAAAGGCATTCAGATGAGCCGGCCCTTCCTATATGTGCACAGTCGTGTGCACACATGCACACACCAAGTCAGACCTTTCCTCTATGCCCTGCCCCACTGTGCTGCCAAGTGATTCAACAGCCACCTGCACTTGGAATAAGCAGGGCCCTTCCTCCAACACAAGCTGCTGGGTTTGTACAAGTCACTGAGCCTCTCCGAGAGTCTATTTCCTCATCTGTAAAACCGATTATTGATGCCTGCCTCTCAGGATCGGCAAGAGAAAGCAGCAGCATCCTGGAGGGAAGTGTTCATACACTGTGAAACTCTGAAACATGCAAGGGGATGTTGCAGTGGAGAGCAGATCCCCGGGCTGCTGATCTAATAAGGGACTCTTGAGGGTGGTTACCCTTCTCCAGAAGAGGCAGGTGAAGCTGCGGTGATCCTAACCAGCCCTGCCTCCTTGGGTGCGGAACTTCTATGCAGGTGTACTTCCACAGTTGCTCCTGCTGGACCTCAGCTATAGCTATTCCCCCTGGAAAATGGGGGCGTAGTTACTTCATAGCCAAATGATAGAAGTGAAAGTGACTTGAATTTTTTTTTTTCCAGTACTGGCGATCGAATACAGGGCCTTCACACTGAACTACATCTACAGCACTTTTTAAATTTTTAAATTTTGATACAGGGTCCCACTAAGACACTAAGTTGCCCAAACTGGGTTTAAACTTGCAATCCTCCTGCCTTGGCCTCCCAGAGTGCTCAGATTACAAGTGTGCACCACCAAACCCAGCTGAAAATTTTTTAAATATTTTGAAGAGGCAAGGTACTAGAAGACTCTAGGTATTAGCTACCTTTCTAGAGCCAATGGTTTGCAAGAGAGCAGATTTAATACAGGACATTTATAAGTCACAACGTTCACCCAGAAGCCAAATGCAGGAAGAGTGCTGAATGTATCTATGCACTGGAGACCCAAAAGATCCAATCAAGGGCTGGGAGCCCACAGCACTGTCCCATGTACATCTGTGTCTGCACTGAAGAAATCTATACTGGAACCAGGATATGATCCTCACAGCAGATATGAAGACCAGAACTCCCCCTAAGCAACAGCAGCCATCCCCGAGGACAGCAAGGCCCCGACCTCCTTCTACAACAAAAACAGCCAAGCTCCTTTCAGGAGAACCAGCCACAACAGAGCCTCTCCTGGGAAATACCCAGCCCCTATCTTCTGCTCCTGTTCTCCTCTATGTTGTGTTGGCAACAATCCTCAGGTGGATCCTCTACACCCAGAACTACACCAACTCAGTCCAGCTGGGTGTTGCTGCTCAAGTTGACCACAACAAGTCCAACACAACCTCCTTTGGAAAATATTGCCAGTCTTGCTAATACAAGCAATTTTTTTGTTTTTCTTAAATTATTGATCATCACAAACACAAACCATTTCAGGGACTGGGGGTATAACTCAGTGATGAAGTGCTTGCCTAGCATATGCGAGCACCTGGGTTCAATTCTGGGCACACAAAAAAAAAAGATTACCGTTACAATTGCCTTCCTCAAAATTCATTTTGAAAGAACATGAAAATTGGATTTAGTGTTTAGAACACAAACGAACAATGATTGAAATAAAAATGTTTGCTCCTATGGTAGAAGGGATAAAGAATAATATCGAGATAGATGAACGAAAATGATATACTTGGTTGTAAAGTATTTTGCAATTTACAAAATCAATTTCAAGAGACTTATTTAATACATCATTCCTGTAAAGTAGATCTTATACCTTCTAACAGGTGTGGAAACTAAGGCTCTGAAAGCCTAAATGAATTTACTTTTGGGTCTCAAGGCTGGTGAGCTTTAAGACAGATCCTAAAGCCAGTTTTCTATGCAGTACAAGGAAGAGAAAGGGAATAGACTGTTAAGAATAGGGATAGGAAAGATTCAAAGATTGGACAGGGTGTTAGTGATGAAGGAGGATGAAACCGGGCCTGGGGGAAGTGGGATGGGAATAGCATGTTCAGGACAGGATGGTAATGGGAGCAAGATCAGGATGAGATCTGGGAGGAAGAAAGGAATATGGTTCAAAGGCAGATGACAGGTAAATGCAAGCCAATGCGGACTTTAAGATGGTGAGTATACAGATTCCACAGCCAGACTTCTGGGTTTGAATCCTGGCTGTGCTTCCTACCAACTATGTGAATTTAAGCAAGTTGTTTAACATCTTGGCACCTGATTTCTTCTTCTACACAATGGGAATGACTCAGGACGTCGTGGTACACACCTGTAACCTTAGAACTTGGGAGGCCGAGGCAGGAGAATTAACATGAGTTCAAGGCCAGCCTGGGCTATACAGTGAGTTGAAGGCCAGCCTGAACAACATAGCGAGACCCTGTCTCAAAAATAAAATAAAATAAAATGGGGGTGATTATAGTATTTATCTCCTAAGATTTCATGAGGATCAAATGAGTTAATACACATGAAACACCAAGAACAGTGCCTGCTCTGGCACAGAGTGAAAGCTCTGTAATTATACTCTCTTGCCTTTTTCTTCCCTTGGCATCCTTAGGCCTAGTCTCCTCTTTTGGGGGGGCTGTTGTAGTTGTTGTTAGAGGGATGGTTTGGGCTGCAATAGAGGAGTTGGGAAAGATGGTATTGAGAATGGCATGACCATGAGTTGGTTATGGAGATAAGAATAACACATGGTCTGGGTGTGGTGGCACATGCCTGTAATCCCAGCAATCAAGAGGCTGAGGCAGGAGGATTACCTTGAGGTCAAATCCAGCCTGAATTATGGAGTGATATCCTGTCTCAAAAAACAAACAAACAAAAAAAGTTGAATTAAAGAATAACACATGAATAAGCATAGGAATGAAATGGATGGGGGAGAGCGTGGCATTGAGAATGAATTCCCCACAGAAAGGGAGGAGGCTGGGAGGAGGTACGTATAGCGGGCCGCACAGGGTTGGGATGGCTTGGGAAAGAGTGTGGAGATGTGATCATAGCACTGTGGAGGTCTGAGGACATGATGAGACTGAGCATGAGCCCAGAGAGGGACGGACACCGGAAGAGAGGTGATGAGGGGACAGAGGTGAGGTCAGGCCTAGGGCAGTGCTGAGAACAGCACAGGTGTCTTATAGCCTACCTAGGCTTCTTATGGGACTCTTCCACTGCAGACTGGACCATCGCTTCCGGACATAAATCTAAAGGAGAAAATTCCAGGAGATCATCCCTAACATCCCTCCCCAACCCCAGCAATCCCAACGTCCAGGATCTGGACCTTCACATATACACATGCATCCTCTGACCGAGCCCATGTTGTTGGGATGCTAGCTCCTGCAGAACCTGATTCAGCTGACTAAGCAGTGAGGCTCTTTCAAGGGAGTCCTGGTAACTTCCATAAGGAAGACCAACACCCTGGCACAGAGTCCTGCTCTTCAGAAGACTGGCTTCCAGGTTCCACGTCTGCCCCCGCTACCGTCCCCACATAAGCCGATGCTGCGATGGCCCTGCCCGAAGGCAGGTGGCTTGTAGACAGTAGAACATTTTACTGACCTTACTACACTGCCCAGCATCCCACCCAGTGACTTGACATCTCAGCTCAAGCTCACAAGAGCAGCATCCATTGCAGTCAGACAGACAGTCTTGTTCCGTGGACTGGGGATGTAGCTCAATGGTAGAGCTCTCGCTCAGCGTGTGCAAGGCCCTGGGTTTGATCTCCAGCACCAAAAAAAAAATTCTGTGGGACAATCCAGTCTGCTGCTTCTGAAGCCCCCAGAGTCCCAGAATTTGACTGCCTTCCCAGGTCAAATTCCTTCACTCTTCCCTGGATATTCTCCTCGCTCACTTGTACTCATCCCCCAGGTCGCTATCAGCTCCTCTGTGAACTCTTTCCTGACCTGTTCCTCACCTCAAACACAAAATTAGTCTTTCCATTCTGCAGGCTCTGAAGAGTGCTACAGAAAAAAAGTTCAGGAAGCGTTCTTTAACCTCGTGATTTCCAGGCCTTTCTGATCACAGAGATCTTTTTCTTCATGCCTCTTGGAACACACTGCAGAAAGCCCTTCCACAGCACTGCTCACAATGACTTCTTTTAGTACTATCACCCTGTACTCTCATTTGTCTGGGTCTGTGTCTCTTGGTAGACTGTGAAGTTCCTACGGGGTGGGACTGTGTCTGAGTCATTTAGGTCTCCAGTGCCCAGCACAGGGTCTGGCCCATGGTACACAGTCATAAATAAATATTTGTATATTTACATTCAAGTAAAAAATAAATATTTGCATAATGGAAGGATTTGCTATCTGTTACAAAGATGAGGACATGAAGAACACCTCAGAGACAGGATCCTGGCAGCACCAGGAAGGAGGTATCTGGTGACAAATGGTGATAGGAAAGAGACACGCTTGCAGACTGAGGGGTTTGGGGTCCTCTGGGATGTGGTCCATACTGAAGAGGCTGGGACAAAGACAAGGTCCCCAGTGTCTCCAGGATTTGGGCACCTGGAGGCCTGAGTGGAGTTTTATTTTTGTTTGTTTGGTGATGGGGATCGAACTCAGGGTCTTGCACTTGCTAGGCTCTTAAGTGGAGTTTGACAGACAGAAGTGGCTTCTGTAGCCACCATAAACCTCATCAGCCTGGAGAGGCACAGCGTGGGTAGTTGGACCTCATGTCCCCTATCTGAATCATCTTCCACTCCTGAGTTATCCAGTGTAGTCCTGGAAATCGGAGTTGTAGAGAAAGGTTTTGTGAGGAACAAGACTACCCTGCAACATTTCATTCCCTTTCCTGAGAGGAAAAAAAATCCCCATTAATGTTCTTGAGGAAAGTTTTTGCAGATTTGTGAGACATCAGACTCTGGGGAAGATGAGGTCAGTGGGGTACAGGAATCCGTCAGAGAAATCCTTGCAAGCCAAGCTAAACAGCTGGAGCCACGGTTGAGCCTTGGAAAGATATTAAAAGGGAAGAAAGATGTAGCCATATTTGTCCTATAGAAAAAAGCCGAAGCTCGAGCATGGTGGTGCGTGGAGGCAGGAGCCATTCCACCGTCCAGATGAGGATGGCAGTGACCCGAACCCGAACCTGGGTGGTGGGAGTGGGCTGGAGAGAAAGGCAAGGGCTGCAGGAATTCTGGGAGGCCACAGGTCAGGACTTACTGACCTGCTGGTGGAGGGACTGAGAAAGGAGGGCCTGAGGCCCACCTCACCCAAGTGACCAGCGGACTGCGTGGCTTCCCGAATGGGGAGAAAATGAGCTCCATTTCTGACCTGGGGAGCCTGAGGTGCTGGTGCTGGGGGGGTGGAGGTGCAGATGGATACGCAGGTGGGGACAAGGACCGGGCCTCTGCTGGAGAGAGGTTTGGGAGCTGGGGATAGATGAGAAGATCCCCGAGAAGTGTGCGAAGAGGTTCCGGGACAGCCGGGGGGCTCCAGCGTGGGTCGCTCCAGCCCGCTACCTCGCACACACCGCCGGATCCAGTCCCGCGCCAGCCCGCACCCTTTCCCTCCGGCCCCTTCCTCCCTGCAGACCGCGGCCTTGAGCCTCCCTCCCCCAGACGAGGGGTGCTGTCGCCTTTGTGCGCCCGAGTGCCCGAGGGGAAAGCCCCGGGCCGCGACGTGGCCTTCCAGGCAGCTGAGGTGAGGAGGGCGGCGGGAGGAGACAAAGCGGGGAGGGGGCCCCGGCTGCAGCTGTCCCGCGAGGGCCGGGGACAAAGGGCCTGCTGGCGGGCCGGCCCGAGCCGTTTTCATGCTTGTTGGGATTAGGCGCGGGCAGCGCGCGGATCAACGGCGGGCGCGGCGCGGCGCGCGGGCGGGCTCGGCCCTGTCCGCCCCCCGCTTTGTGCGCAGCCGGCCCGCGCCCCTCCGGGCGCCGCGGGGCTCCGGGACGCCGCCCTTTGTCTGCGCCTTTCGCGGAACGCCAGCTGAACGCCGCCCGCCCTCGCCTTAGCCCCCGCGCCGAGGACCCGAGCTCCGCCTCGCGCCCCGCCACGCCCGAGCCCGGGGACGCGCCCACCCCACGGCCCGGGCCCTCTCACTCCACGGTGCGCGGACACCCGGGGCTCGGGCCCGCCCAGGCTCTGACGCGCGGCACCTTCGAACGACCACCCCCCTCGCCCACCCCGGCCCCTTCCGAGCCGTCCCGAATCTCCCCTCCGATCTACTGGCGATCAGTGAGACCGGAGCCGGCAGAGCGACCGGTTCCGAGCCGGGGGTGGGGGCGGAGCAGGGTCGGGGGCGGCGGGAGGATCTGGGCGAGCAGAAGGTTCAGACGGAGCAGCGAACAGGCCTGGGTAGAGGCGCACGTGTGTCTGGCGGGCTGCAGCCGTATTTCTGACGCAGGTGTGGGGAGGGGGCTGCATGAGAGTCTGTGAGTGCGAGCTACGGTGTGGGTGTGTGCGTGCACGCGCGTGCGAAGTCTGGTGCCGGAGTGGCGGTGGGGGCCTTGTGAGTGTGGGCATGTGTACCAGCGTGAACTGAGGTCTGGCCCAGATCCCAGAACATCCCCATCTCACTCTGCTCTTCTCACCACCAGCACTCAGTAAATTCACGATTCTGGGATGGGAGGCCCTTCAGTCAAGCTCTTTAAGACGCAGGGCAACCGCTCAACTATGTCTCTGACCTCTGAGGCCTGCCTGTCCTCTCCTGGGCAGATAATAGCAGCTAACATTTATAGGCTGCTTCCTATGTGCTTGGTTCAGGTCTAAGTTCTCTTCGTGTGTTCACTCACTTAACTCTTACATAACCCCATGAGCGAAGTACTATTATTGCCCCATTTTACAGTTGAGAAAAGTAAGTCTAGGGGCCAAGACGTCTGGGTCCAGTCTGCATTAGAAATCACTGTGCTCTTTTGCCTCAAGTTCCATTGGTTCTCTGGGTTCTTCTAGCTCCAGAAAGCCTTCTTTGACCAGGCCTCAGATCTGGCCGCTGTACCTGTTCCGGTAACTGCTCTGAGCAGTAAAGTTTTGAATGAGGCTTGAGGGAAAGTGACAGGTAGATAGGTCACAGACTGCCACCAGGGGGCAGTCGATCTCCTTAGAGATAGACAGAGCCCCCCTTTCTCTGTCCCTTGGTGCTCAGCCTCGAACTCCTCCCTTGCTAGTCCCCCCAAGCTTCAGTCCTGTGCCTGTGGCCTCCTCAGACGTCTGCCGCCCTTGTTGGTCTGCGGGTCTCAGCTCTGATCTCAGCCCTCATTCCTCCTAAGCAAGACTTCTCCTGTACCACCAAAACCCTAAGTAGACTGCCTTGCTCCTGGACATAGGATTTCATTCTGGTCGAAGGGGTAAAGGGACGGTGAGAACCTCTCCGAAGTACATGAATCCTCCCCACTCTCTTCACTGGCCTGGAGACTCAGAAATCCCCACCCTGATGACTTCCAAACAAGCTTCCAGATAACAGAAGTCTCAGGCTATGACCTGCACAGAGCGCTGACTTCTCCTCTCCTAGGCTTCTAGTCCCTGATGCTGCGATTACAGGCATGAACCACCACACCCAGCAATAAGTGGAATTTGTTAAAATTGGTTCAATATTATTTCTGTATATGCACCAACTATAGAGATGACAAGAATTATTAATGTCCTGGGTTGCTGTTTCTGTGAGAAGTATACTTTGTGATGTTTAAAATAAACATGTTTTGTTGGGGGGGCATTAGATTCCTCTGAAATGTATCAATTTTTATGAGCAGAATATATTTATATACAGTGAGTCAATAAAGTGCTCCTTTATTTAAGCCATCACAATATACCTTTTGTGGTAGGCAGCCTCTGAGATGACCTTCAATGAGCCCCACCTTTACGATCTTTTTTTTTTTTTTTGTACCGGGAATCGAACTCAGGGCCTTATGCTTGCAAGGCAAGCACTCTAACCACTGAGCTAAATCCCCAGCCCCTCACCTTTACGATCTTGAGTAATATCTTCCCTTTGAGTGACTCCTTCAAACTACAAATTGTGGCAACACTGAGGGAATGGCATTTCTGCAGGTAGGTTGCAGAAAACTGTGACTTCTGTCTTGCTAGTACTTCATTGCTTTCTTGGTTTGCATACTTTGATAAAACAAGCTGCATGTGGAAGGAACTGGGCCTGAGAACTCACTGCTACCAGCAGATGAGATCACAGACCTGCGGATCTTGATTAAGACACCTTGACAGAGACTTTGACACAGAGCAGCCAGCTAAACTGTGCTCAGATTCCCGACCTACAGAAATGGTAAGATCACAAATGGGTATGGCTTTCAACCACTACATTTCAGGTAATTCGTTGCGTGCCAGTAGATAACTAATGAAAATTTGGGGAAGGGAGAGGAGGCTAGGATAGATAGGGAGCAGGTTGGAACCAGGAGAGCTGGAGGCTTAAACTCTAGACTTGGGAAATTTCAGATTTGGAAGCTTTTCCTGCACAAAAAAAAAAAAGAAATTGACTTTTTTTCCCCAGAGGACTGAACCCAGGGCCTTGCCCATGCTAAGCAAATGCTCTATCACTGAGATACATCCCCAGCCTCTGAATTTTTGAGAAATTAGTAAATAAGATATAATCTAAATTGGCATCAACAAATATCTGAAATTATGTACATGCATGATAACTACATTTGGGGACTAGGGCTGTACCTCAAGGGTAGAGGTACAGAATGTGCAGTGCCCTGGATTCAATTCCAGAACTGCAAATAAAATAAAACTACATCCATGTCAGAACCATTTAAGGACCCTTGCTCAGTCTTTTGCAGTCAGGAGACCCTTCAGGGCACTGCTGACTCCAGAGCAGTGTCTAGCATGTGAGCGTGTGTATGGTCTGTGTCTGGCATGATCCATTCAGGTCCAAAGGTGACTTAGGACAAGGGCCCTCAGGGCAGAGAGCAGGTCTCCCCTTTCCGACAGAGGCCTCTGAGACTGCCAGGCGTAGGAATCCGAATTCTTCCCCAGTGTTTTCCCCACTTCCATTCCTTGGCCCCTAGCCCAGGACTCTGCTCAAAGTGGAGCGCAAATGAAATGCAAGAGGCCACAAGACAACAGGTGAAATAGAAACACACACAAAAGAAATTTAATTTTCTGCCTCAGTTTATTCATCCCAAATTGGTCCAGAAGCCAGGTTCACATTTGTCATGCAAGAACTGTACCCAGAAGTCCTCAAGGCCCAAGCTTTCTCCACTCCCATCATACCTCTCTCCCATCCACTTGACATGGATGAAACTCTCTAGAGATGGAGAAGAGCACCCACATGCTGCAGACAAGGAGACTAGAAGCAGCATCAGTGACTTCCATGCCACCATTCCTTCTTCATGCCACTGCCCACCCACCAAGATTCTGGATTCTCTTGGCTCCCAGGAGCAAAGCAGAGAACTCTGCTAGCTTAATTGTTGTTTCTCCTCAAGACCCATCTGCTCTAAAACTCATGGGGCTTCTGGTCAACCCTGTCAGTTTCTGTTTGAAGAGCCACACAATGATAAAAGAGCATCCTAAGAGCTTTCAGAGGCTGGGCTGACACAGCCCGGTCCACCCAGAAAACCAAGCTCTGCCCCCTCCTGACAGTTTGATTGCAGAAAATGACCAAACCAATTGGACATCCAAAGTGGTTAAAGCCAGAGCCACAGCAAGGTAGGGACCCAGAGAGGAGAGTGAGATTTTCCCCAATGGCCTTGGAACACCTCTTCCGTTACTTGCCAGCACACATCTCTTTTCATTGGAAGCTTAAATTAATACAGTTTTCAACAACTTTCCCCAGTTGAAAGGTATGGTTTGTTTGGGAACCGGTATTTTGGAATTTTCACCCTCTTGTTCTTCATGGATTTCTGCCATCATTTTCTCCCCCATCCTCACCTCCCACGTGATGAAAGGCAGAGTTCAAGAGGATAGTCTCTGTCCCCATACCCATCTCTGTTCCCATACCCATCGCGCCATGATCTCCATCACCACCTGCCGGTTCTCTCTCTGACATCAATTTTCTACCAAATCCCCTGACAAAACTGCAGCCCAAGTGCCATGGCAGGCCAGAGCAGCCAGTAAACCTCTTAGGGCAAAGTCAACATCAGAGAGAGACAACAGCCTTTGAAGAGCAAGGTCTGGGGTATGTAAGGGGAAGGCAGAAGGGAAGGTAGCCTGGAATACTGCAAGAGAATGGACTGGCCACACCCTCAGACAAATGACAGTAGGATAGCTCTGTCTCTCCAGAGGGCAGAGGGACCCAGGGCAGAAAAAAGGCTGGAGTCAGTCATGGATAACAGGTGTGGGCAGATGCCTGCAAGTACACATGCTCTCATCATACACTTCCCATGCCTGCACCTGCACACATGCATCCATACACACAGGCCTGACCACACAAAGGTTCACTCACACACACTCAACACAAGCCTACACACTCATGTACATCCTCACTCATACACATATAAACACATTCCTGGGTACCTATCCATACACACAGGTACAAATTTACCGAAGCTTATATACATGCTGCATACACATGTTTACTCTTATACACTCATAAGTTAGCTTGTGTGTACACATGTGTGCACAGGATATGTAAGCTCACTCATGCCTGCATATACCTGCTTGAATGTTAGCACATACACACTCATGCTTATCTGCACTCCTGCCAATAAATAATCACGTACATATTTGTGCACAACCACACACACCCGCAAAGATATACATGTACACTCTTTTTTTCTTTTTGGTGCTGGAGATTGAACTCAGGGCCTTGAGCTTGCTAGACAGGCACTCTAACCACTGAGCAAAATCCCCAGCCCCTACATGTATACTCTCACATGCTGGTGGAAGTGCGCTCTTAGCCCTGGTCCTGGGGTCTGGATGGTGCTGCCCTCTGCTGGAGACAGCGGATAAGCTCCTTCCGGTTATCTAGGATGGTGTCAAAGCTCTCCTGCAGCCGGGCCTGCTGGTCCACCAGCTGGTGCTGCAGGCCCCGGATCCACTGGAGCAGCGCCAGACGACGGTACATCACCAAGTGCACATGGTGCTTCTCCTTCTCCTGCTCCTTGTAGCGCTCCTGAGCCTGCAGCTGCTGCACAGCCTGGGCCACCGAGGGCAGAAAAGGACCAGGAGGGCCGAGACCTCGAGGGGTCCCACTGGTAGGCTCAGAACTGCTGCTGGTGCTGTCGATGCTCAGCGAGCTGCTGGCATAGCCATTGTCCTCCAGAGGGGAGCAGACAGTGAGGGCATCATCGTTCTCAGGCTCAGCACCAGGAATCTCCGCACCCTCTGGGGGGCTGCGGACCACCTCCTCGTGGAGTCCTGAGGCCTGGAAGGCCTGGTTGTCAGACAGTGACTCAGAGGAGCTCCTCATCAGGATGGGTTCCACTTTGCTTGGCATCCCATGCCAATTCTCATTGGCATCCTTGGCACTCTCCATGAAGTTGGAGTTGCTGTCTGGTTGGAGTTCGGGCTGACATACTCCAGGAAGGAGGCCCCCGGGAAACTGGCTCCCCTCAGACAGCCCTGGCTGGATGGCGAACATCTGGCATGTGAAGGGAAAGCCAGGAATGAGTCAGAGCAGGACAGCAGAAGTTGGGGTGACCTAGCTGTAGGTCAGTCCCTTTTCTGACCCTGGGAACTCTTCGCTTCACAGTTTTCCTCTTTCTAACTGTTCTTGCTCAGTCCCCTGCACAGGGTTTTTCCTCAGCCCTCCCAGGCAGGCTGTCTTCTCATTCTACAAACTTGTCCCCAAATGATCTCATTCTGTACTGTAGCTTCAGGAACCATATGTTTGTGACTCAGATCTGCGTCTAGCCCAGATTTAACAGTTGTCCAACCCTGCAACCAACTGTAGGCTCCTCAAATTCTACATGTCCAAACCAGCTCCCCCACTTCAGTGTCCGTGGCAAGAGGTCTCCGCTCTCTATTCCATCAGAAGCCTGGGAGCATCCTGGACTACTCACTCTCCTTCCTCGCCCCATCTCATTGGTCACCCAATTCTGACAAGTTTTCCTCTCCAATGTCACATGGTTCAGGCTACTTCTTACCTGGATTATTGCCACAGCCTTTTCATTAATCTACCTCTGGTTAAAAGTGTAAATTTCTTTTGTCACACCTCTGAGTGGTGACCCTAAACTGTTAAGCATCTACACAGAGCCGGGTGCAGTGGTATATACCTATCATCTCAATTACTTGGAGGTTGAGGCAGAAAGATTGCACCCAGCCTGGGCAATTTAGTAAGACCTTTCTCAAAATTAAAAATAAAAAGGGGTGGGGGCGTAGCTCAGTGCTCCCTATGTTTAATCCCCAGTACCACACCAAAAAAAAAAAAAAAAAAAAAGCCTTTCCACGGCTTACTAAACCTTACTTGATCTGCCCCTGTGCACCTGTCTATACCTCCTCTTCCATCATTTGCCCATACTGCTCAGAGATCTCAAAACACACCATTATTCTCATTCCTTTGGCCTACAATATCCTGCCTCTCCCTCTAAGTGCTTCCCGTTCCTCCTTATTGTACTCCCAAACCCAGCTGTAATATCTCCACTTCTCTGAAGCCTTCCTGATCATCTCCCCATTCCCCCAGTATATACAAACACACACAGTTATGCCTTGCTCTAGGTCCCCACTGCTCTGGGTACACACTGTCTTATCCATGTTTGTTTCTTATCCCTGGCATGCATAGTTGATGCCCAATAACTGTCTATTCAACTAGATTTGTATGTTTATTTGAGCAATCTTTTTCTTTTTTGAGCAATTTTATAGTAAGTTTATAATCTGACTCCCTGACTAGACTTGAAACTCTTATTTTTTAGTTTTTGGTGCTGGGGATCGAACTCGGGGCCTTGCGCTTGCAAGACAACCACTCTCCCACTGAGCTAAATCCCCAGCCACTAGACTTGAAACTCTTTTATACATCCTCCATCATATTCCCAGGAGCCAGCACAGAACTGGGCACTAGCAGATGTCAGCACATATTTGCTGGGCAAGTGAATGAGAGAGGGAACTGCAATGGGATTTCTGTTCTCGAGGGTGGAGCCATTGGTAGTAGAAGGCTACTGCTGCTGGCCCAGGGCTGGAAGAGCCAGCTTCAGCTTCCTGAGCTTTTGGGCTCAGTCCTTGGGACGCACCCCGCCACCCCCACCCACCCCACCACCACCACCACCACCCTACCCTGCCAAATCTCACTGACAAGCCTCCCTTCTGAGCTCAGCCCCCCAAACAGTGCTCTCCTATCGTGTGTCCCTGCCCTTACTTGCTCCTCCGCTAAGGCCTCGGAGGAAGGGTTTACCACACTCTTCTTTCTCTAATTACCGGCTTCTACCAAAACGAGGTTTGGGGCTGGGGATTTAGCTCAGTGGTTAAAGTGCTTGCCTTGCAAGCACAAGGGCCTGAGTTCGATCCCCAGCACCAAAACAAAAAAAAAAAAACAAAAAAACGAGGTTTGAACTGACAAGAGGTTTCCACTGCCCACATAGTGCTAGGATTAGAAGAACTCAGGATCATGAAACCGGAGGGGTGCTACTGAGTGGAGCAGACACACTCCGTAGGTAGCAAGGACTCCCCCCACACGCAGCAGTGGGCAGATGGCCTGGAGGGCGCGGTGTAGGGTCAGTCTCTAATCACCACGCTGGCTGTGGGAGGGTGCCTGCAGAGCTTCCTCCGCCCGATTTTTCCTGAACCTGGGCAGGCCACGAAAGGAGCCGGGGTGGGGTGGGCTAAGGCCCACAGGTTCTCCGATGGCAAAATGGGAAACTGGACACCCCAGGAGCACCCCATCCCCTGCCCGGCCCAGGAGACGAGGACACCGACATCCTTCCCCAATCCCCGCGAAGCTGGAAGCGGGGCGGAGGCTGCAACTCCCACCCCGCTCCCGGCCCGGGCCCCGAGCCCCGAGCCCTCCACCTCGGCCCGGACTCACTGCCAAGAGGCGCCCGCTCCTGCGGGCCCGGCCCCGGCTCCGCCCGGCCCCGCTCGCAGGAAACGTCACTGCAGGTCGCCAGGCCGCTTGGCCTGAGCGTCTGCGCAGCCTGGGTGGGTGCGAAGACCCCGCGAGGGCGGCCGGCTTCGACCCGACTGCAGAGTCCCGCGGCGTCTGCGCGGCGGGGCGGGGCGGCCGGTCCCACGTGGGCCGGTTCGGTTCTTGGCGCAGGAACCGCCAGCCCCGCCTCCGGCGCTTAACCCTGGCCTTCCAGGTCGGGTGCAGGTTTCTCACCACGCACTCCAGGCCTCTCCGAACGAACCACCGGTTCGCCTCACTGCAGGCGCGGCGAGATTTGCAAACTGCGTCTCCGATCGTCACACCCTCTGCCCTCAGCCCTTCCCTGGCTTCCCCACTGCCCCGGAGCCGCAGTCTCCCCGCTCGGCGTCCTGCCCTCCGGCTGCCTGTCCAGCTCCACCCTTCACCCTCCCCTCTGCAGTTGGGCTTTGCACACCTTTATGCCACTCGGCTTTTGGTTTTGCACACATCCTTCCTTCTGCCTAAAATTCTCTCCCCCTGCGACTTACTATTTCAGATCTTTTCTCGGAGAAACCTTTTTTGACTCCCTAGATTAGTTCCCCTCATTGTAGGCGCTTTTGTTCTTTTTCTCCATAGCATTTACCCTAGTTTGGAATTATATATTCATGGTGTGCTTTTTTTTAAATTTATTAATCTCATTAAATGAAAGCTGGTTTTGAGGTGGGGGTTGTTTTGTGTGTTTTGTTTTTGTTTTGTGGCACTGGGTATTGAACCCAGGGCATTTACACAGAGCTACATCCGCAGGCCTTTTTTTTATTTTGTATTTTGAGACAGGGTCTTGCTAAGTCCCTGAATCGCTTAGGCCGGGCTCCAACTTTCCATCATGCCTCAACTCCCCAGGGTGCTGGGATTACAGGCGTGTACCACCACACCAGGCCGAAAGCTGTTTTGAGAGAAGACAGATAATCCGCTCTGGGACAGGGCTGGGATAATACTCTGCACCCACCAATGATGGCCTTCCCCTGGCAGGGCAGAGAACCCCTCCATGGCACCCACGTGGTGAGTGCTTCTGCCATTTGCCCAGGTGAGCAGGAAGCCAATAAGAAAGGGCGTTAGGTTCCAAACACCAATGGATTCTTCCGGAGTTCTATTCACTGAAACCTGATCACCTTCACTCCCTTGATCTTGGGTGTGAATGTGTAGTGGGTAGGGGCACAGTTTGCAATCAAATAAGAGTAATTGCCGACCCTAATAGTATGAGGCATCCTCTTTCAGCCGATTCCAACTCACCATTCTGCAACTTACAGACTAAATGGCCCATTAAATCACACCAACACATCTTATGTACTGGGGTGATCAAAAAATACAGCGAATGTTCAAATTCAAATGAAATTTATTACAGTAAAAGACCTATTGCCAAGAAAAATAGGATGCATATCCACAAAGCCATGGGGAATATTCTGAGTATTGTGAGAGGGGATTAGTGACACTATGTCATTTACGGTAATAATTTTTTAAATTTAAACATTAACCATATTTTCTGATAATCCCTCATACAAGGTTTGGAGTGTAGCTTAGTAGGAGAATGCTTGCTTTGCATGTTGTATTAGTCAGTGGGTTCTAGAGTCGATGGTTTGCAACAGAATAGATTTAACACAGGACATTTATGAATTACGCCATTTACACACACAAGCCAAATGGAGGATGAGTGCAGAACGTCTACTAATGCACTGGAGATCCAAAAGATCCAGTCAAGGGCTGGAAGCCCACGGCAATGTCCCAGGTAAGTCCATGTCTGCACTAAAAGGCTGAAGAAATCTATACTGAAACCAGGATATGATGCTCACAGTGGAAATGAAGATCAGTGCTCACCTGAAGGGAACAGCAGCCATCCCTGATGAGAGAAAGGCCCAGACCTCCTTCTGCAACAAGAACAGCCAAGTTCCTGTCAGGAGAACCAGCCACAGCAGAGCTTCTCCTGGGGAACAGCCGGCCGCTATCTTCTGCTCCAGTTCTCCTTCATGGTGTGTTGGCAATAATCCTCAGGTGGATCTTCTGCACCCAGAACCGCACTAACTCAGTCCAGCCGGGTGTTTCCGCTCAAACTGACCACAATAAGTCCACCACACATGTTCCAGGCCCTGGGTTCAATCCCCAGCACCATACATATGCAAAAATCTTATAAACAAAACCGAGGAAATAGAAGAGAATTTTTTTTATGATTATAGAAACTCCTATTTTGAGAGGAAACAAAACAAAAAGGGAAAAGCAGAAGTAACTCAAACTTAGGGCACACCCCCCAGCTAAGAAAATACAAGTGGCAGCTTCAGCCCCATTTCTGTATCAGATCCTGAGGCCAAGTCCCCCTGCTTTCACCCAAATCCATACTCCTAAAGGCCTGGAGCTCTGGGGTCTGGGGTTATACAGATCTCCCCATACCATAGAGCCATAGTCACCTAACTGATTTGCCCAGAACAGCCTCAGGCTTTGTCTCTCCCAGATCCAAGCATGTGGGTCAAACAAGGGCTGATGAGTCCAAGGATAGAAACCCCACCCTAGAGAGCCAATCAGAGTTCTCTGAGACTTTCTATAATAGAAGACAAAGCAGAAAAGATGTGAGTCTAGGGCTGCAGCAATCATATTCCCTGCCAAATGGAAGAAGTCAGGCTGCAGTAGGAGAAAATGATGCCGACACATAGCAGTAGAGATGAAAAACAGAAGTCCTGATTTCCTGTTTCTTGTTTCTGGTGACCCTGTTTCCTGAGGCCTTAGAGTTTTGATGCCTTCCTGTGAGGCCCTCATTCTGCCAAACCTAACTTGAGTGGAATTCCTCTAACGATCAAAAGAATTCTCATTAAGACAGTACCCGAGGTTCCACTCATGTGCTTCTCAGCCCTCATTAAATAGTAACAACTATATTTCCTGTTGATAGCCATTGCCAGTCCAGTCTGCACTGTGGTCGCCCTTTCTTCTAGTCCACTAGTGCTATGAGGACCCTGAAATGCATCTTTGTGTTCCCTGGTTAGACACTCTCCTCCCTAAATGCCGAAGCCTCTCTAGCTCTTAGAGTCCTCAGGTGCATGACACAAGGTGCGACACCCACCTTTACTTTTGGCTACAAAGAACTATTGGGGACAGTCATGGTGGCACACACTTGTATTCCCAGCTCCTCAGGAAGGTGAGGCAAGAGAATCGCTCGAGCCCAGGAGTTTTGAGCCAACCTGGGCAGCATGGTGAGTCTACGTTGCACTCTGCCGGGCAGCAACCCAACCTGACATAGTTGAATCATCAGTTACATTGTTCTGTAAAGCTAGTTGCTTCCAAATAACACAATACCTGCTAAGTCAGGGGCATGTTATGTGGGACACTCCAGCACTACATAATTAATACGGTCAGTGCTTAGACAGTGGTCCTGGCTACTCCATAATTTTCAGAGAGATAAAAGCCTGGAGAACAAAAAGCACCAGGAAGGTAGGGGTGTCCATGTCTACAGGAAGACAGAAAAGCAGATGTCAGGACGCCTGTGATTTATGCATTCACTAGAGGCTTCTCCAGTCAGGACATCAGGGAACCAGTCACCCCACATGCAGGGGTATCTACGGCTGTGTCCACCCTCCATGTATGCCAGAGACTTAAGTGGCAGGACCACAGAAATCAGCAGATGACCAGTTCCAGACTGAACAGGCTCTGTGACCATTCAGGCCATTATCATGAAGCAATGGGCAGTGAGTAGGAATACTGGCAGAAGGAGGTCAGCACCAAGAGCGACTAGCATCAAGTAGCCAGAGCCAGGCCCCAGGGTCTGGGATGTCAGGCAAGGAGACAAGAGAATATGATTTCTACTCCAGGAAATAAAACAGGCATGAGGGTTCCTCATAGGAAAAGCAAACCACGGGGGTTGGGGATTTAGCTTAAGTAGTAGAGCACTCAAGTGGCAGAGTACTAGCCTAGCAAGCACAAGACCCTGAGTTTGATCCCCAGCACCACACCTCCCAAAAAGCAAACCAAACCAAAAAATCTTGCTCCTTCCCATCCATTCATTCACATGCAGCACATAGTTACAGAGTGCTTACTTTATGCCAGGTACTGTGATAGGGATTCCAAGCAAAAGAAAAACTGGTCCTAGGGTGTGGGGATGTATTTTAGCACTAGAGGACCATTGCCTGGCACATGTGAGGCCCTGGGTTCAATCCCCAGTGCTGCAATCAATCAATAAAAGGGAGGAAGGAAGGAAAGAAAGAAAGAAAGTAAGAAAGAAAGAAAGGGAAGAAGGAAAGAAAGAAGACCTGGTCCTAGCCTTCAGGCTGTGAGGGATGATTTAGAAGAGAAAGCAGAAGGTTTAGGAGACTTCATATTCCAAGTGTGTTCAGAAAAAGAATAGGAAAAAAAAAAAGAAAGAAAGAGAATAAGCCAGTTTGACTGGAGTTTGGGAGGAAAAATGGAGGTAGGAGAAGGCTAGAGAACAAAGGTGGCCAGTTGTACAAGGTCTTGACAAGGTCATTCAAAGGAGGTTGGGCTGCATCCTGTGGACAAGCGAGAAATACCTGGAGAAACCCTTAACGTTTCCACACCAGAGCAGTCTAGTCCTGGAGACAAGCTACACTGCAGCCAGCTTTCCTCTCTCTTCCTAAGCTCACATCACTTGTCAACTTTCCCACAAGGCTTTGGGAAGTCAAGCAAATCGAATAATTTTAACTTCCTTGAGCTAAATAAGGATAATTTTCCTTGAAAGTTGCCGAATAATACAGTTTTGAACATTGTTACTTCCCAAAACAAGGCACAGAAGGACCTTTGACACACCAGAGAGCCCTTGAGGCAGATTAGAAGGAAGACTACTCCCCAGAATTGGCTCATCTCAGGAGAGAAAGGTCTAGGAAGTTGGTGACCTAGTTGTTTTGTTCATGCATTTCTCCACTGCCTCTTTAAGGTAAAGTGCTACTCTAGTCTAACAGGAAATTACTGTGTGTCTGCCTTAGGTAAAAGGTGGCCAGCCATTTCCTCACCCTCAACATGGCTGTTTTCTCAGCTGTGAAATGAAGGGGGGTATTTCCGATCCAAAGTTTTTGGTTTTGGGGGGTTCTGGGGATTGAACTCAGGGCCTTACATTTGTTAGGCAAGCGCTCTACCACTTGAGCTAAATCTCCAACCTCTCCGAACTTTTAAAGTTTCGTTTTAGCCTTGGAATCATTCTCCATGGTGGGGAGTACAGGGGGAAGGTACAGTCTCTTCTATGAGCCTCTACCACTGAGCTATATTCCCAGCCCTGGATTCAGTGTTTTTTCCTTCAAACAAAACATTTGCAATACACTCAGAATGAGATTTTATTTTCTTTCCCAACCCTTCTACCCACAAAGGCTCCTGAGCTAGGCTTTAAAGCTGGTGGGGCACAGTTCCAAACCCACTGCACCAAATAAACCTAGAAAAGCAATCTTCTTTCAGCACTCCTCCTGGCCAAAGGAGAAGGTGAACAGGGGTGTTCTGGAGCTGCTAGAATGAAAGGTTAGTGTGGATCTTTCTTCTGTAACACACCCAAGAGGCAAATGGCCATTCCCAACCTTCTTCTACCAAGAGACAAGAAAAGCCAGATCCTAAATTGTGAGGCTGTTGGTCCTGAGCTAGCTGAACAAGCTGAATGAAGAAGAGATGAGAGAAAAGGATGCCTGCTCTACCCCCTTCCTAGCAGCTGCCTCTGTGGGCTCCATAATCCCTCCCCCACCCCGCCCTCTGGCCTCCCACCTCTCTCCCACCCACTGCATTCAGCAGTAGGAGGGCACCGTATCAGCACAGCCTTTCAGGGCCTGACAGGTCCTTTCTGGGTGCCCCCCACATGTAACCACTTAACCCCCAGCACAAAGGGCCAAGCTGAATGAGCATGCAGCCAGCGGCTCGTGCAGAAGGGGAAGGACTCAATAGGATTTGGGGAGCTGGGTGTATAAACTGCTCTGCTCCAGCAGCCCTCAATGGAGGAGCTGGCGTCGGCGCATGTGCCGAGGGGAGGAGCCCGGCAGCTGCATCCCGCCCCTGAACAATGATTTATTCATTCTCTTGGCACGCACGGAGAAGACAGGCTGCGGGAACGTGGCCCCACAAATCGCTCTCCGCCTCAGCTAATTCCCAGGGCAATCACTGTGGTTCAGAGCGCCCCTCCCACTTGTAATTTATTACCTAGCACTTGCCCTTTCTCTACCCGGTAGGGAAATAGAGTACATCATGGGACACCTGTAGAAACCTGAAGGTCAGGCAGGCATTGTGCTTGGAACTGGCTGTGCCCAATCTCAATCTCTCCCCAAAAGTTTCCTGATCAGGTTTTACTTATTCGATAGAAACCGATGCAATCAAAAATAAGTAAATGAGTGAGTGAATGAATGCACATAGCCTAGCTCATTTTGGTCTGACCCAAGACAGCAGAGCAGAGAAAGAAGCAGGAAGCTGGGGTGCACAGTGCAGAAAAAAACTGACAGGTAATGGGAGTGCAACAAATATTTGTTGGAGGAGGTAACAGCTGCCAACAGTAGTACTGTATTAGCTACCCCTGCTCCTCCCCAGCCGCCTTCCTGTAGCCACACTTGGCTGCAATTCCCAGTAGAGTCTTTGGGGAAATTCTGAAGACAGAATGAAACTAGGTAAGCTCCGGCCACGCTGCCATGTTGTGTACCTGTACTTCCAGCTACTCGGGAGGACTCATGAGGCAGGAGGATTGCTTGAGCTCAGGAGTTGGAGGCCAGCCTGGGTAACATGGTGAGACTTCATCTCAAAAAAAGAACGACTGGGCGTGGTGGTATATGCCTGTCATCTCAGCACTCAGGAGGCTGAGTAGAAGGATTGCCATGAGTTCAAGGCCAGCCTGGGCTAACACTGAGTTGAAGCCCAGCCTGAACTACATAGCGAGACCCTCTCTCTCAAAAAAAAAAGGAAAGAAAGGAGAAAAGAAGAGAGAGAAGGAGGGAGAGAGGCAGCAAAAGAGGTGAAAAGTAAAATGAAAAGAGGTTAGCAAAGACACTAAATCTTATAGATTTTAAGAAATGCCAGGTGGGTGGGTGGTTTCAAGTTTCAACAGCTAAATTGTGACAAGAATAAATTTGCTCTTGCCCACTCACCTCCATACCTCATGTCACCAAGGCCAGATTTTTTAAAAAATCATCATAATAAATTAAACTAAAAATCAATAATAGCAAAACAGGGAGAGCCAGATTGAAGTGATTGTCCTCAAGACTGGTCTCTGGGTCTCCTGGCCCTGAGCTCATAATTACCTTGTCACACAGAAGACAAATGTACCGTGTGGGTGGTAAGTGTGAAAGGTGGAGAGCCGGGGCAGGGAGGCTGCCCATCTGATGAGGGGGAAGAGATGCAGCAGGAAGACTAATTGGCCTCGGTGCTGCAGGTGGGGGAGTTTGAGACTGACAAAACTAAGGCCCACACAGTCTCATAAAATGTTCTTCCCTTAGACAGGAGGGTGGACACTCTAAAGGAGGCGATCCTGCCTAATAGTAGCAGTAGGGAATGAGGGGGACTAGGGAGAAGGCACATGGGAGACTCAGGAGGGCAGGTTGCTATGAGGCTGCTGCCCTCTGGTGGGCATAAAGAGGCACCATCAACACCTCCAATGCTGGCAACACATTGTAAAGGAGTCTGTCCTTTCCTGTCTCAAAGCCTTGGCCACCAGGACCAGTCCACTCACAGGCTGCATTCTCCAGGAAACTGAGTCTGAGATACTTTAGTGTACAGAATGTTTAAGAAGTTCCCCTTGAACCCGGCGTGGTGGTACATACCTGTAACCCCAGCATTTAGTAGGCTGAGGCAGGAAGATTACCCTGAGTTCAAGGCTAGCCTGAGCTATATAGTGAGACCTTGTCTTAAAAAAAAAAAAAAAAAAGTACCCTTGAGATTGACTTCTGCAGAAAGAGAGAAAAGAAGCAGGGTGGAGAGAGGAAGAAGTCTCTGCCATAGAAGCCTGTGAGAGTATCTTAGTCTATCCCACAAGGCATTCTGAAGTTAGAATGGCCCTCCAGAGTTGTCACCAAATGAGTTGAGATGACTAGGTGTTTATACAGCTGTCATCACATGTGGGCTGTGCTGGAAAGAGGCTGGAAAGAGGACCTCGAGCAAGGTGCTTGGTAGCTGAGCTAATTCCCAGAGGAGCTAATAGAAAGCCAGCCCGTGGTGTTCCCAGCAGCTGGGCCAAGAAGGTCCTCACCAAAAGGTCCACCTCATGCAACACAGATATTAATCAAATGTGTTAAATGAACCACAGTTTAGTTCATGCCTCAGGCTCCAGGCTCAGTAGGACAGGACACAAGTCTCAGTTATCCTGGTGGTTACACACTGATCCTTGGAAACGGTCAGGGGAGTCTTAATGCTCAGACTCAAGGGTTCATTCATTCAATGAGCATTCATTGAGATTTACTAAGTGCCAAGCCTGAGGCAGACACTTTACAAATGCTTTTTTACTTAATCCTCACAACTGTGCAGCTAGTATTAACTCAGATTATTCAGATGAGATCAAGTTATTAAGTGGCTTTCACAGTCCAATGACACTTTAAAAAACGACAGTAACAATGGGACAAGTGCTATTGCTGCTGCCAAAGATTCTTCGGGCCACAAAGGGTCTTGGCTGTTCTATATGTGTGCGTGCATGTTTGCGTGCGTATGAATGAATGGGATGGCTTGCTGTTTGTAGCCAGAACACTTCCTCTATTGTAGCCAAGACTTGGGCTCCACAGCCTACTGCTTTAATTCATTCCTAGTAATGTTGCTGCTGAAGGTAACAGAATCAGGCTTTAAAACTCCTAACTGTAGGGCCAGAGCAAGCCACTGTTACCCAGAAGGAAACTGGTGGGCCTTGTTTCTCCAGATAGTCAGTGGCTAGATGATCCCTAATCGTTAGTCTTCCTTAGCCATCTGGTTATCAGAAAGTTATAAGGATAGGTTCTTTCCTACTAACTTCCAGATCAGTGGTAGTTGTTTTAGGACAGGAATATCAAAGGAACAAGTGGTGGAATTTTCTGTTCTAGACACCTCTGGGTACCCTGCACCTCTCACTACCCTGCCCAGTCTGTGGAAGAGCACAGGAGCAGGAGAGAGAGAGAGAGAGAGAGAGAGAAAGCTGTCAGCTGCTGTTCTACTACAGCCTTGACACGTTCTCATCTTTGGACTATTAAAACTTTCAGCACACCCGTCCACCAACATCAAGATTTTCATTTTCTCATGTAGATTCTAACCATAAAGAAGGAAAAAGGGGGAGAAGGGATGCTTAGATGTTAGGGAATAATTTCTGGGTCTGACTAGAGAAATTCACTCAGTACTCCTGGCCTCCTTCACACACACACACACACACACACACACGCCTTCCCTCCTGGGCTCCCACAACCTAATTTTTCACGTTTGGAAAACCCAGATGATTTTTGCCTGGGTCCATCTGGTTTTCCAAATAACCTGTCTTTTTGATAAATAACGTAAGTTAAATTAGACAAGACAAACAAAGAGGGGGGTGGGCAGTCAGCTCTTTTTTTTTCTTTCTTTCACTCAGCCTCAGAGAAAAAGAGAGGGGGCTGAAAACCCCATACCACAGCGCTCACTCCCAACCCCGCCCCAGCACTTTCTACCCCTTGGGCTGGGCCGTGACTCTCCAGGCTGGAACTGGGGGCTGCTTCACCTGTCTTTAGCCCACCAGCCATCAAAAATACCAGCCCACCAGCCGTCAAAAGAATGCAGTTCCCTCAACACAAAAGAACCCAGGTATCCAGCACCACAGTATCCTCCAATCACCCTTAGGCTGTAGCTACTTTAAACTCCCTCTTCCCATTATGTATCCCACCACAGGGAAGAACTAAATCAATAAACTGAAAATGAAAAACCTTTAAGGTGAGAGAAGGGAACACAAGAAAGAGGCGATGGGAAAGCCATGGAGAGAACAGACCAAGAGGATACAACTAAGGGACAGAAAGATCTGGCACTTGGTCTCAAAAGTTAAAATCTGAGTTTGCCCCCAGCCACACACAAAGCCTATTTGCCCACTCACTAGAGTCCAGGCACACCTGTGGCCCTCGGCTGCCACCACTCTCCCAAGTCCCGGTACAACACTAGCCACTGCTGGCTGTTGGGACAGGCCGACTGGAGTGCACTGTCCTTTTCACCCTGCCAGAGTGTACTGAGGCGTCGACTCCACCCCTTCCTCAGCCTGTATTGGGTTAAACACAATCATTTCACATAACGTTGGGTCTCTGATCCTAACCATAAACCTGTGAGCCAAACCAAATCATTTTACATGAACCACTTTTGAGTTGAGGAAAAAAGTTCAGAGAGAATGACTTACCTAACCTGTAAGTTGCAGAGAGAACATGGACTTAAGGTCTTGCACAATAACCTCTATTCCATCCTACGCTAGAAAGCTTTGTAAGCTATTCAGCTCCAAGGTTTTTGCCGTTAGAATTTCCAGATCTTCCAATATGGGTGACTCAAAAACATATTTATTGAATAATTTTATGTCCCACGCATGGTGCTACCTAAATCATTCATTTAAAAAAAAACAAAACAAAACAGGTCATGGTCTCCTTATTCAAGGAATGTATGGTCTAATAGAGAAAATACACCTTGACAAACACTAAGGTAGCAAACCATGATAGATCCCAAGTCCAAGGCCAGCCTGGATTACATAGTGAACTTTGTCTCTAAAAAAAAATCCGAAAGAGTAGGAAACATTAATAGAGGTTGCCTAATTGTAAAAGGTCAGAGAAAATGTCTCTGAGGGAGTTAGATTTAAACTAACATCTTGAGAATTATACACTAGCCAGACACAGAAGGAGGTTGGAAGGGAAGACGGTCCAGAAAATGGGAAGGGTACTTTAGAAGGCCCTGAGGCTGAATAAAAGAGTGGATCTGAAGTTGGGAAGCAGATTTCATCATGTAGGGCCTCGCAAATCACAAGGAGTTTGAACTTCATTCTGAGTGTGCAGGAAGACATTGAAAGGTTTGTTTTGGGTGCTAGGGAGTGAACCCAGGGCTTTGTGTATGCTAAGCCTACTACTAATCTATGCCTCTGGTCCTATGAAAAGGTTTTTAAGTAGGAGAGTGCATCCTCCAAATCTATTTACATGAAGGCCATCTTCTAGCTGCTATGCAGATTGGATGAGAGGGAAGCAAAAACAGAGGTAGAAATATCTGAAGGCTACTGTGGTATCTTGGAGAGAAATCTGGAGTATAGCTCTGGCTATAGAGCTGAACTAAGTGAGGTGATCCAAGATGGAATTTGGAAGAGTCAACAGGACTTGGAGATTGTCTTGATTATGAAAGTAAGGAAGGGGTCAAGAATGCCCTTCCATTTTCCACCTTGAATGACTGGGGGTATGTATGAAAGTAACTTACTGAAATGGGAAACAGAAAGAAGAGATTTTTAGGGAAAGATCACATTTTTAAAGATGTTTACACCAGGCACAATGGCACACACCTGTAATCCCAGCACTAGGGAGGATGAGGTTGGAGGACCACCACAAATTGATTCTCTTGCCTCAGCCTCTAGAGCGGTGATGGCGAACCTGTGACACTTGCGCCACAGTGGGTGTGCAGAGCCCTCTCTGTCGGCCTGCAAGCCAAGTCACCCCAGCAACCGAGCATTGGATAACAGTTATTTTTTCTTAACAAAAACCTCATTATTCAGGCTTAATTGCAGTGTTGGCACTGGGTCTTTAAAATGTTTGCCATCACTGCTCTAGAGTGCTGGGATTACAGGTGTATGCCATTGCACCTGGCTAAGTGTGCAATGTTTGTGAGACAATAAGCCTTTTGGTCCACAAAATATGATGGAATTGTGATACTGGTAATTTCTAACATTTGCAGAGTAGCACTTAACATAGTACATTCACATGTTTTCCAACTTAATGTTCACAGAAACTCTGAAATAGGCATGAATTAGGATCCTAATTTTATAGATGTAAACAGAGACTCTAAAAAGTGTGGTATTATTTATCGACCTTTTTAGGCACTATTCGATTCCAACCTATGTCAGGCCACGAGGAAGATATAAAAGTTGAAGACAAATACTGGCTTGAGCATTATACAATCAAATTGTATCATGATGAAGAAGCCCCATGAGTTACCAGACGGAAGACCAGGAGATAAAAACCAAAAACATGTATTACAAAGTTTTCCAGCCTGAATTAGAAATTCTCAAAGTGGGGAGAAGTTTGTAGAGAAGCAGTTGAAATGAGGGATCCCAAAGAGATCTGAATGGGTACACTGTCTCCACAGCTTTGGTGAATTTAAACTGAGGCTTTATAGAGACCCTCATATGGCTTGTGGACTAAGTGAATGAAGAGAACTGTGTTTTAATGGGGTCCATACCACTTGTCCCTACCCACATGTGGAATGAGGAGCCAAAACTGACCTGAGCATACTTACCTCCCAGGTGCTTGGGCTCTTATGCCTCTTCATATGGAATTCGCAAGCTGGTGCCCTACCAAGAGTCAGAGTGGAAGGCCCTGGGGCTCCAATTTCAAGACATAGATGGTGCCGACGGGCCAGTGCTTTGGGCAAAGTGCATGTGGATCATGTCGAAACTCTCCGTGTCATTCCTGGTACCAAAGTGAAGGCTTAGCCTGCCTTGTGCCAGCCATCCTGGCATGAGGAAAAGTGACCTAGAGTTTAAGACTCTACTCTTGTTTCTCCAAAGAGAAATTCTCCAAACAGAAACCATTAGTTGCCCAGATTTCTCAGGCACCGATCTTATCCTCAGTGGGTCCATTCCAACCCTCTACTTCATTTCTCCCCCCTCAAAAAAGGCATGTAGAAAACCAAAATGGGGAAAATGTCTAGTCCTTTTTCCCAGTTGTCTGAGGCCAGCAAGGGCTGCCTAGCCCTGGGTACTGTTTGGAGAGCTCAAAGGGAAAGGCAATAGCCTCTACTTTGGACCCACAGCTATAAATACATCCAAAACCAGCTAAAGAGACAACACTACACAAGGGGCTGAAACAGCAAGAAGCATTTATTAAACTCTCCTTATGGGGCCGGGGATTTAGCTCAGTGGTTAGAGTGCTTGCCTTGCAAGTGCAAGGCCCTGAGTTTGATCCCCAACACCCAAAAAAAAAAAAAAAAAAAAAAAAAAAAAAAAAAAAAAAAAAAAAAAAAAAAAAAAAAAAAAAAAAAAAAAAAAAAAAAAAAAAACCCCGAAAAAAACCAACTCTCCTTACTTGCACTGAACCCAGACCCTAGGTGAGTTAGTTTAATCAATTCACAGGGACTGAGAAGACAGAAAGGGGACAACTGCAGCACCCTCTCATCATGACACAAACAGCTTTCCTGGGAGGGTAACACCTTGAAATTGAAATGCTTCTTAATGTCAGACAGACACGGACCTAACAACGAGTATTCAAACTGGACAGCAAATTCTACCTTTAAGCCACTGAGATTTATTGAAAAACTCATACATATTAAAACATCTTTATACACATTTTCCCTATTACCAGATTACAAATTTACAAACGTGAGTTGTCAAAGTCAGCATCGTGAATGTTGAAAAAAGCTGTAGAAAACCTGCACCCTCATTTCATCACTTAAATTGGTGCTCCTTGTCTCTTAATAAAACAGACACAATCCTATTTGGTTTCGCAAGTCTAGTTCCTGATGCTGAAAGTACGTTCACGTGGAATGTTCTTTCAAAGCAGCCATGCTGTTCAGGTATGAGGGAGGTGGCGAGTCTGCCTAACGTTCTGAGAGCCTTGTGGCAGTTCAGGAAAAGTGGGGAAAGATGGTAACTCAAATTAGTAATGAAATATTAAAATGTCCTCTGAGTGGTCAGGGCAGTGTACTAAACCCAGGAGATGCAATAAATAATGGTTATGTTTCAAGAACGGAAGTGCTTGAGCAGCAGTGTTCCAAACTGAGAATTCAGTCCTGGAAACGGTTTCTGTGCTCCACAGACAATCTAATGCAGCCAGACACTGGGTATGTATAATCCTTTATCTTCATCCCATACTTCAGAAACGTAGGGTCAAGGTCCTTCTGAACTGGGTATCTGTGCAAGTCCTTATTATAAAGGCAGCAAAAGCTGATCAGAACTTTGAGACTGCCTTGAGAAGAAACCCACAGAAAAATAGAAAGGGCAAGACCAACACAACAGCCCATCTGTTGGTTCCTAGGTCCTTCATCTAAGAAGTCTCTTCTTCACTGAATTCTGGTTACTAAGGGAGAGAGCTCACAAGTATGAAGGAGTCATTCTGATACTGGCTTTCACCACTTTCTGTAGTGCCACACTTCCTTCCGTCCTCCTCCGCTTCCTCCTGTCCCAGCCACCTCTACCACAAAGAGGTGTAAACCCAGAAGCTGCCAGGATAAAATGTCAAATGTTTCATGGAGTACGTGAGACTTTACTCAAGCATTCCATAAGTCGATGTTGGAAACACTGCAGAATCATGATTAGTGGCCAATCCATGACACACTAGGAGAGGAAAACGGCCACAGCCGAACAGTAGAAAGAAAAGGAATCCCTGTTTGCAATCTTAATGCACTGATTATGAAGGAAGGAGAGATCATGAGCACGAGCATCAGTTCCAACCTTCAGGTCCAGTTTCCAGCACTGAGTTACTGAGTAGTCTCGGCACGGACTCTGGCAGCCTCAATGGCGCTAGCTTTCCAAGTATCTAAAGATGCTTTGCTTCAATCCCGGTGCGCTATCACCTGGCCTGAGGCGCTTGGGAGGAGGGGATGCCATTAATGATGGTCCCTTTCTCCTCACCTATAGGGCAGAAAGGGAGTCAGAGTCAGCTCAACACCTTCACATAGGTACTTACCTTCAATTAGCTCATAAGCAACCAAGTGAAATCATAGACAATTAACAAGAGGAAAATAACAACACCAACAAGAAAGACATATAAACCTTCCAGGCAAGTTTAAAAGCTGATTATCTACTGGGCAAAGTAAGTCCCTTGTATATTAGTGGGGAGGAGCCTGATACTATAGCATAAGCTATTAGCCCAGAAATTTTTATTTTTTAATTAAAATGGATAAAATTCTGCTTTGGGCTGGGCATGGTAGCATACTCCCATATGCCAGCCCTTAGGAGGCTGAGACAGGAGGATTACTGACAGTTCAAGGCCTGAACTACATAGTAAGACCCTGTCTCAAAAAAAAAAAAAAAAAAAAAAAAAAAAGATAAAGAAATCTGCTACGGGAGGTATTACATCAGTTCTCAAATTCCATTACCTGAGGCTTAGATGATTCCTTTGCTTCCTCAGCTTTGACAGGAGAAAGTGTATGAAAGACAAAGTTTCTTGAATTTCGAGGAGCACTAGGATTGAGGTCAGAGAGGGCTGCCAGTTTCTGAAGTATAGCTTTGGGCTGGTTTAATAGTGAGCCTGTCTTCAGCTAAAGGGAAAAAGAGTCATGTGCTGTCAAATCCCAAAGAATGAAAAATCAGTCCTTTCCTTCCTCCCTCAGGTAATGAGGAGACATATTCCTACCCTACCAAGTAGAACAGAAATAGCAGGCTCTTTTGGTATCTATTCCCATTTCTTGTGGCTACCTCCCTCCCACAATGACAGAGTCTATTCCCTTAGTTTGACCTGGGCTTTTATAATCTGCAGACCACACCCAGGCATGGTGGCACAGCTGAGTATCGCAAGTTTGAACCCAGCCTGGGCAACTTAGAGAGACCGTCTCAAAATAAAAAAAGGACTGGGGATGTACTCAGTGCAAATGCCCTGGATTCAATCCCAAATACCACAAAACAAATGCCCCCCTACCACCAAAAAAACAAAACAAAACAAGACAAAACACAAAACTCTGCAGACCATGACGTCAGACTGCCAAGATCCCAACCAACCTGGTGAGTGCTTCCAGGTGTGATAGCTTCAAAAGGGTTACTGAGTAGAGACTTCGATTCCTGGATAACCACAGGGTGACTGGCTGGAAAGAAAAGACAGAGAAGACTGTTATGGGCAAAAAGCCGAGCAGAATTACTTTTAAATCTGAAAACACTAAGAAGCTTTGAAACTAACTCAATAACCTAAAACCACAGGAACTGTTTATTTTTTTAATGGTGTCTCTGAAACTACACTGTCTCCAAGCAGACAGACAACTAAGTTGAACTTATCAGTTAATCACTGACAGGAATAATTTAAGAAAAAATAAAACTTGGTAAGAGTATGGAGTAATGTTTAAGAGTTTCATTTCTAGGGTTGAGGATTTAGCTCAGTGGTTAGAGCACTTGCTTCGTAAGCACAAGGTCCTGAGTTTGATCCCTGGGACCAAAAAAACCCAATACAAACAAAAACAGAGTTTCATTTCTGGAGTTAAATATATCTGGCTTCAAATACACTTAGATATATCATCCTGGGCAATTTAATAGAGAATCCAGAGAGCTTCCAAACAGAAGACAAAATTAACTACAGAAACTCCCAAGTACTTCTACTACCTAGCAGCCTAAGGTCGAAGTATACTATCTGTCCTCACCTCTGCAGAGCCTCTTTTAGACAGTATTAGACACAAGCTTAAGACTAAACTTCAACAGCCCCCGCAGGTTAGAATGGCCTCCAAGGCCCTTGTACTAACAACCTAAGGGGTACACCCTAAAGAGCAGCAAGAGCTCACCACTCTTCTGCAGTGCTTTGGCTGTAACTTTCTTGGCTAGCATCATAAACTGACTGTCTTCTCCAATTTCTTCTTCTTCTTCAGCTGTAACCTTCCCCTGCTGTGCCTGAAAATAAAAACCATACAGCATGAACAGAAAAGTCTATGGCTTCCCTAAATAGCTGGCACAGCTTGAGCTGTGAAGCTAAGTTACTGGGATATTGTTTTCATTTTTGCAATGCTCCCCTGCCCCCTGCCAAAAAATAAAAAATAAAAAAGACTTGAAGCCAGACGCAGTGGTGCACACCTGTAATCCCAGTACTCGGGAGGCAGAGACAGGAAGATCAAAAATTTGAGGCCAGCCTGGGCAACTTAGTGAGATTGTCTCAAAATAAAAAAATTTAAAGGGGAGAGGGTTGTAGCTTAGTGGGCCAGCACTTGCCTAGAATGCACAAGGCCCTCGATTCAATCTCAGGTGCCTTCAAAAAAAAAAAGATTTTGAACAAATACACAAGAAAATAATTGCCCATAGTAAACTTCCAATGCAAAAAAGCAAACTCAAGGAATAAAAGGGTTAGCAATACATTGCCTAAGATTCTGAAACTATCCCGACAAGCTCAATGACTAGGTCCCCTCATCCTCACAAAATGGGGTCAGAATCGGCAATTTTCTTGCAGACTTTCTACCTGGTCTCGAAGCCACTGCTCCCGTTCAATTCGCTCCTTCCTCCATCTGGCTTCTGTCTCATCAAGCTGTTCTTCAATCTGATCATCATCAGAGTCTCGGTGGAACAAGTCCATCTGGGAAGCATCATCTAAAGCAAAGAGTTAAGGCTTTCAGCATCCTGCAGTCCCCAGAGGAGAGGGTGACTGGACAGACACATAATAAACCCTTAGCGTGCACTGACGTAAACCTTTCCCATCCACTAACAGGAAACAATGGTTACAGCTAGGTTCTCCGCCTAGCCTATTATAGTTTTTGTTGTCATTTGCCATCTTAAGCTGGACAAATATGTTATTAGAATATTACTTCTAACAGCAGCAACTAAGATACCTATGTTTTTCCACCGGAATTTCCTCATTCGCCCAGGTCCATCACTGTGCAGATCCCCATCAGCAAGGTACCTCTCTTGGTATAAGCGTAGCTGTCGCTTATCATCATCCAACATGGTTTTCCTACAAGAGGAGAAATGAGGCATTCAATCCCAGGACCATTCTGCCTTAAAATGCACTCTGTTACTCAGATGGGCTTATCAGGATACTAACATGTGTATTTTCTTGATTTGACTCTGCAGTTCCTCATCAGAAGGAAGAACTTCATCAATTACATCCTCTTCATATTCGTCAATCTCTTCCCCATCATACTCATCTTCACTTCCCACATCACTTCCTGACACCTCTGCTTCATCCTCCAGGTATTTCTTCAATCTCCTGGAAAGCAATTTTGAGGATTTGAAGATGTAACAATGACTGCAGACACAGAATGTGGACACAATGAGAACAGCACGTAGAGCCACTATAACAACAATAATACAATGAAATTTGTAACATTTTGATAGGATCTACTTTCTTAATAATATTCAAAAATCAATCACTTAATGTATACCATGAGCCAATAACTCTGCTTTACAGACATCCCCATATTATCTCAAGAGTGAGTACTGATATTTCCTTCATTTTATAATTGATAAAGAAAGAACCACGACAAAGCCAGGCATGGTGGCTCATTCCTGTAATCCTAGCACTTGGGAGGCTGAAGGACAACTGCCACCAAGTTCAAGGAAAAAAAAGAAAAAGAAATAACCAGGACATAAGGAGACTGAAAGCAATGACACTAGAAATGTCATTAATTCTTCAAGGAATTAAGAGATGTTTGGTATAGAAATCACCTCAGGAGGCACAGTGAGATTAAACAATTTATCTAAGGTCACAGACAGCTAGGATGTAGCAGAGCCTGGTTTAAATCTAGGCTGGTTAACCCTCAAACCAGAAAACCCTTAATCTCTCTCCTGTAGTTAGGAATACCTGCTGGAAGGCTCAAACTAGGCACACTAGCTTTTAAGAGATAGTTCAGTATTACAAGGATGAAGACTTCCTATGGCAGCAGTTTAGGGATCGTCTTACAGCTCACTGAATCCTGACCCCCAAATTGGAAGCAAGACTGAGGCTCAGACCTTCTGTTAATCAAAACTACTACTAGTTACTTTTTCTAATTTCAGCCCCTTCTGAGAAAACATCAGCTACCAACCTGAGTTCAAAGTCCTATTATCTATAGAGATGAGAAACGGCAATTTGGTAGCTTTCTGACAAGTGATTTTTATACCTATACTGTATGTTTTTACTTTTTTTTGTGTGTGTGTGTGCCAGGGATTGAACTCAGGGCGTTGTGCTTGTTAGATAAGCACTTTAGCCACTGAGCCAAATCCCTAGCCTACTTTTTTTTTTTATTAGCCTACGTTTGCGATACACAATAAACACATTCTTCAAGGGAAGTTGGTACATATATGTATCACATCTTAATCTTTTTTACTGCTCCTCCCCCTTCATTCCTCTATCTCCTATCTCCAAAATGTCGATCTCCCTATTTCCTATCATTTATACTGTATGTTTTTATAGCTGAGTTCCTCTAAATCCTAGGGTTCCTGGGGAATTCTTTCAGGGGCTACCAGTTACTAAGTTTCCCAAACTTCACACCATTCTCTTTGAGCAGTTCAACTTTTAGCTGTCATTCTTTATAACTTTCATTTGAACAAAGAGGTCTGCAATTAAATTACATAAGAACCACTGCCTTAGAAAAATCTATGGATAGCCACCCTAGAGCTATATAAGACAGTTAATTTGACAGGTGACAAATTAGAACCCCAAATGGATCTTAATAGAATAGAATGCTGGGCTCAAAGCAACAAGATGAATCTAACAGGGATCAATATGATGTCCTACATGTGAATTCCAGACGTCTTTCACATACAATGTAACACCGAATACCTATTAGAATAATGTTTGTGAAACTTTTTTAGCATCATAGGAAAATACTTATAGATATGCTAAGTGGGGAAAAAAGCAAGATGCAAATTTATACATATAAAAATTATACAAACATCAACCATATAAAAATATATGCATAGATACGTTAAGAAATAATCACCACAGACACATTCATATATGCTCTGGAAAGTGGACAGGAGAGACCTTTTATTTATATACCTCTGCTTGCTTGCTTCTTTTTCTCTTCCTTCTTGCGCTCTCTCTCTCTTTCTTTCCAGGGCTGAATATGGAACCCAGGGCCTTGCTCAGGCTAGGCATGTGCTCTAACACTGAACTAAGTCCACAAATCTGTATTCTTTTAAATATTCTAAAATAAATGTCTTGCTTTCACAATCAGAACAATCAAAATTAAAAAAATAAAGTGCGTAATTTGTTCAAGACTAGAATGAGTAAAACCTAGAATAACAGCAATTCACAGGAAAAAAGTTCCAGGAAATTTTAGTTATCGATTAGATCCTCGGGCTTTAGAAATATGAGTTAGCTCTTTTGATCTTTGATTACATTGTAAGTAGCATGCATCCAGTACATCAAATAGCCAGACTACACTTCAAAGTAAAGAGAATACCCAGGACCTGTGAAGACTAGAAGCAATGTCACTAGTTCTGGAAGGAACTGAAGATGTTTATTATAGATATGACCTAAGGAACACCGACCATCATATTTGAATACTCAAGAGGTGCTGTGGTGGACCTAATATGGTCAACTTGAGCCAGAACGCCCAGCTGGACTGAGTTGATGTGCTGCTGGGCGTACGAGATCCACCTGAGGGTTGTTGCTGATGCAACATAAGACAGAGTGGGAGCTGTAGATAGTTGGCAGGCTGTTTCCCAGGAGAAGCTCTGCTGCGGCTGGTTCTTCCGGAGGGCGCTCGGCTGTCGTCGTCAAGGAAGGAGCTTGGGGCCTTGCTATTGTCGAGGATGGCTGCTGTTGCTTCGGAGGAGCTCTGGTTGTCACCTCTGCTGCAAGCATGGTATCCTGGCTCCAACCATCATGTGCAGACATGGACCTACATGGACAGTGCTGTGGGCTCCCAGCCCTCAGTTGGATCTTTTGGGTCTCCAGTGCCTAGATGGACATTCGGCACCTTCTGCATTTGGCTTCTGGGTGAATATTGCAATCTGTAAATGCCCTCCATTAAATCTGCTCTCTTAAGACCACTATCTCTGAAAATCTAAGACAGATGCCATGTGGAACAAAGATTTTAGTTTTTTTGGATACAGGGCTTTGCTATGTATTCCACACTGGCCTTGAACTCGCGGTGATCCTCCTGCCTCAGCCTCCTGAGTGCTGGGATTACAGGCATGAGCCACAATGCCTGGCAAGATTTTATTGAATCTTTGTTAACCACAAAACACAGAAATAAAACCAGCAAATTTAGATAAAAAAGTAGTAAGCTACAAATCGAGAATCGGGAGAAATTTCTAGCAGTTAAAGGAATGGAGAAAACACCTACATTTGCCTTTTCAACTTTTCAGACTGCTTTAGGAGTTCCTCTTCGTCGTCATCTTCAAGGTCTTCCAACCCCGTATTTTCATCAGCAGAGTCACTGTGTTCATCCTGCAAAAATCACAATATCACACCCAAAGTTAAACAGATTAAAATATGTCCTCAAATAAAATAGGACTCTTAGGAGTCTAATACTCCCATACGTGTTATTTTTCCTGTTTAAAAAAACAAAACAAAACAAAACAAAAAAACTAGGGGCTGGATATATCGTAAAGTGGTAGAGTATTTTGCCTCATATGCATGAGGGGTTTGATCCACAGGGCACACACAGGCAGGCGCACGTGCATGCACACCCCTAAGAGAAGAGTTATAAACCTCTGCCCACACATCTCTTTATAGGCTTTTCTTTGTTTCTTTTGTTTTTTTGAAACAGGGTCTCACTGTGTAGCCCAGGCTGGCCTCAAACTTTCAGTGACCCTCCTACCTGCCAAGTGCTGGGACTAGACGTGTGAGCCACCACGCCCAGCATAGGCTATTGTTTTGTTTTTTTGTTTTTCTTGCTTTTTTTGGGTGCTGGAGATCAAACTCAGAGCCTTGTGCTTGCTAGGCAAGTGCTCTATCACTGAGCTAAATCCCTAACTTCAACTATTGTTTTTGATAAGATGCCAATCTTACAATTCTCAAGAATTCAGACGAGAAAAAAAGCCCACAGACAGCAATACATGGAGTTATGTTCCCTTCATACACACCTCATCGCTGTCAAATTCATTGTTATGTGAAACAAGCCGAAAGTCTCCAAATTCCTCCTCTTCACCTTCTTCCTCCCTACAATGCAAATCAATGAATCAATAAGTTGTTGAAAGCAAACTACAAGCACCCAGCTAAGTATTTTATTAATACGTGTTCAAGAAATAAGAAGTAAGATATTTTGCCCGGGGCGGGGGGATACTGAGAATTAAACCCAGAACCTTTACACCGAGCTACATTCCCAGCCCTTTTTATTTTTATTTTGAGATAGGGCCTCACTAAATTGCCCAAGCTACCCTCAAACTTAATGATTCTCCTGACTCAGCCTCCCAGGGGGCTGGGATTATAGGCATGTGCCACCCATGCCTACAAAAACTTTTAGCTGGCATGGGGGCATGCCTGTAATCCCAGCACACTGGGAGGTCAAAGCAGGAGGATCCCAAGCTCGAGTCCAGCCTGGGTAACTTAGCAAGACTCTGTCTCAAAATAATTTTAAAAAGAGCTAAGGATGTAGCTCGGTGTAAAAGCCCTGAGTTCAGTCTCTAATACAGGAAAAGAAAAAGAAAAGGTTTTAATTGTGGTAAAATACATATAACATTAAATTTAAGTAAACAGTTCAGTAGTGTTAAGTACATTCATATTGCTGCAGAAGAAGTATCCAAAACTCTTTTCGTCATGTAAAACTCAAACTCTTATACCCAATTTTCCATTCTTTCCTCTCTCCAGATTGGCAACTACCATTCTACCTCCATGAATCTGACTATTCTAAGTACCCTATATGAGTGCAGTCATAATAGTATTTGTCTTTTTTGATTAGATTATTGTTCTCAGCACAATGTCCTCAAGGCTCACCCAGGTTGAGGCATGTGACAGAATTTCCTTCCTTTTTAAGGCTATGTCGTTATATGTATATATATACACACTTTTTAAAAAATTAATCTGTCAATGAACCCTTGAACTGCTTCTACACTTCCACACTTGTGACCAATACTACTTTGAATATGAATACGTGTATACAAATATCTATTTGAGTCCTCACTTTCACTTATTTTGAGTCTATACTAAGAAGTGGAATTGCTGGATCAGATGGTAATTCCATTTTTAACTTTTAAGGAATTGTTACACTGTTTGCCATCGCAGCTGCACCATTTTACATTCTCACCAACAGCACTCAAGGGTTCCAATTTTTCCTCATCCTCTCTAGCCAACATTATTATTATTATTTTTTAACCATAGTTATCCTAATCAGTGTGGGGCAGTATCTCATTTTGATGTTATTTGAATTTCCCCAATGATTAGTGCTGTTAAAGATCTTTTGTGTACTTATTCTTGCCTTTAGTACCTTATTCTTCACCAAAGTACTATAATTTCATTACAAAGCAAATACGATATTTAACTCCACCGTAAGACTCTCTGGCAAGATATTAAACCTACAGGATGATCAGTTACTAATAACACAGAAAACCTGATCTTAGGATTTTTTTCTTCTTTTGGATCCTAGGATTTTAAAGGACCAGGACTTCTCAAGTTCCTACCAATACAAAACTCACCTGTCTGTCGGGAAAGAGCCTGAGCAAAAAGCAAGTGCTTCTTCCATTGGGTCACCCATGCTGCTCTCCTTCTCCTGCTTGGTCAACTGAAGCGGAGCTAGAGGGGAGGCATCTACAAGGAAAAGACTTGTCATGACAACTTTATCCTCTCTTCCCAGCCATCTAAAGACAAGCCAGTTCAATAAAGTGCTAAGGTAAGCTTGCCAAAAACTTCATCACCCGTTCATTCAGTAAATCCTTATTTAGGGTTACTATGTGCTGAGCACTGGGGAGACAGAAGTGAACAAAACAAAGATCCCAATTTTCTCACGGAGCTTACTTTCTAGCAGGTGTTGTAGGGGGACACAGGTGGAAAAATAAGTTATATTTATATGAAATTTACTATATACCAGACAGAGTTCTAAATTTTGTATATATTTACTATAAACGACATATCATATGGCCAAAACTAAAGCAGTCTTCAGTTGACACTTTACCATTCTAAGAAAGTAAAGCTCTAAATGTCAGGCATGACACAGTGAATTCAGTCAACACGTAAGATTTTAGAGGTGGGCGTAGTGGTGCACACCTATAACCCTAGCACTTGGGGAGGGTGAGGCAAGAGGATTGCAAATCGGAGCCAAGCCTGGGCAATTCACTAGCACTTGGGGAGGGTGAGGCAAGAGGACTGCAAATTGGAGCCAAGACTGGGCAATTCAGCAACTTAGCGAAACCCTGTCTCAAAAGTTAAAAGAGGGGGCTGGGGATGTAGCTCAGTGCCAAGGCTCTAGGTTCAATCCCCAGTACCACAAAAGTAAACAAAACAAAGCACAACGCAAGACTGCATCACATCCCTTTTTTCCCACCTGAAGGTAAAGGGGCTCCTTGGCAAGGATACTGATGTAAAGAGATTTGTCCTTATTAAGCCTGGTGTTCTCTGCAGGACATTTACCTGGAGAAGAGAATTTTCCTGAGCAAAGATTCAGAAGCTCCTCCATGTTCTCTTTCTCATTATTCTTCCTGGGTTGACATTTTTCAGCCTGAGATGTAAACTTTCCAGTACACAAATCCAACAGCTCATCCATGTTGGCATCCATGGCATTCTCGTCCATACTGGCCAATGGCAATTGAGGTTTCAAAGCTTGGTACTGATTCCTGTGGTTTCTAACATTTAAGAACCTGCAATAACAATGATCAATGTAAGAAATTCACTGGAAAAGATGTAAAATAGTGGATGAAAAACTCCAAATTCGTTTCTAATGTTAAAGTTGGAAGCTGAATCTTAAACCAGAAAACCAATATTCAACTTTAGCCTGTGGTTAATCTTAAAAAGAGCAAGGGAAGTTTTGTTAAAGAATAAAATGAATCCCATTCAAAAGAATAAATTTTACGTGCATTTGACGGGGTCGGGGGCTGGGGATTGAACTCAGGGCTTTGTGCTTCCCTAGACAAGCGTTCTACCACGGGGCTAAATCCCCAACCCCCAAAAGGATAAATTTTTAAAAGGAAAATTTTTGGTTTCAGAGGATACTAGAGTAGAACTAGGTGTTAAATACTTTAATGTGCCACAGGCCTGTGAATTCTCAATCTTACTCCACAGTCCTAACAGAATAGAAAGCACACAGGGAAATTTCGTGGCCTTACAAGAGCTACGTTTTACAAATAAGAAGAGATCCAAAGATCAGAATGGCAGTCAGCAAGAGCTGTTTACATTTTACTTTCTGGAGAGACTCTGTTCAAACTTGTAGAATATAATACTAATAAGGGTCTGTACACCTTCTCTTTCTCAGAAGAGAAAGCACAGATGGACTGGCAGAAGCTCACTTTATTTTTAAACAAAATTAAGCAGTACCCAGCACCATCTCACCCACAGACACACAAAACTACCTACCCATCTGCATCCAACAGTTGGCTTTGAGTGTCATCTTCTAAACAGAACTGGAAGTCGTCTCCTGCTCCTAGGAAAAGTGTCTTGGGCTCCGGGGAGGCGTTATACAGATCCTGGGAATCCTCTATAGGAAGTGAAGGCTCAGACAGTTTCCCTGAACTCTGGCACCAAAACAAAAACAAACAGTAACAAAACATTTTCCAAATTCATTGTGTCACGACAACAACAGAAGTTGCTATCAGCAATATTTTATCTACTCAGGCAACTGCAGTTGAGGAGGACAGTGCATAGCAAAGAGAAGCCAAAACAAAAATACCTCCAAAAGAGTAAGAATGTTAGGTAAAACTTGTTTTTAATACGGAAAGGAGGCGAACTTTTTGTTTGTTAGTTTGTCTTGGTGTTTTTTTGAGACAGGGTCTTGCTATGTAGTTCAGGCTGACCTTGAATTTGCCACAGTCCTCCTGCCTCAGCCTCCCAAGTGCTGGGATTACAGGTGTGCATCACCTCACCCAGCTCAGGGGGTGGATTTTTAAAGCGGAAAACACATAAGCTCAGTACCAAGGTGGTGGGAGTTGGTTGGCTGGGACACACTTTATTTAGCAATGTGGGAAGCGAAGGGAGGAGGAGATTAGAAAAACTATTACTAACTTACCTTAGAAGCTGAGCTGACCAAACTGGCTCGAAATAACCCAGGGGAAGGAGATCTGAATCCGCCCGCTGTAGGGAAAAAACTGGTCCCCCGGCCTGTCTGTCTGTTGCAAGGCTGATAGGACGGAATTGTAGAACCAGTCAGCTCAAAGCTGCTATTGTGGCTGCTTTCTTTTGTTAGCAGTGAACATGAATCTTCTTCATCTAAAGAAAGAGAAACACCTTTTAAGTGCATGACTACAGAAAGTAGGTAGATTTGTTAAGGAAAAAAACGCTGAGGGTGAAACTCACAGGTAAAATTCACAGGCGAACACTTCAATTTATAGGGTCCAAATCACTAAGTTAAAGGTTAATTACAGTAGCACCATGGCATTATATAATCTGGGTTTATTACTGAGCTGACACCTGAAAGTTCCCTTCTTTTCTCACCCTGCCTAATGCTTACGACCAGTCTTCATCATCCAATCAATTATACACCTTCCTTTATCTACAAATAGAAATACTTCATGTTTCACTTAATGAACACATACTCAGTAAGGACCTATTATATGTTCATGGTCCACTATAAAGAAAATGTATGTGAGTTTTCAAAACACGGACCAAGAGAAATATTTGAATTCATAGCTCCTCTCGTTGTCACATATAAGACAGGAAAGTCACTAGATTCAAAAAATGGAGCTTTTACGGGACTGTAGTCTTTAAGCATCAAAGCCGGAGGACCAAAGAATAGTTACTCTACACAAGAATCACTACTTACCCAGCTTGCTAGGCCGTTTGCCAGAGCTTTCATCTGTTTCTGATTTTTCTTCGGTAGGAAAGTAACTATAAAACAAGAAAGTAAAATGTTTAAGTATCTGTTCCTACTTCTTACTATGGACAAATCCTAGAGAATTTGATATTTCCTTAGAAAATTACCCCATCTTGGAAGAGTTGTCCTTGAAGAGAAGCAAGGTAGAATCTGATGAGAGAGGCTTGGGAACAGAGAGAAGGTCAACTGACTTGCCGATTTCACTACTGCCATCGGTATTTTCTTTATCCGTTTCTTTCTCATCTTTGCTTTCTATATCTTCATTCCCAAGAAGGAATTCTGCAGTCTTTACCAATCACGCCATTCAAATACAAAATAATATAAGATGAAAACTTAAAAGCAATTCCACTGTTAGCCTAAAATATGGCTGCTTGATTAAAAGTCATATCGTAAATTTAAAAGGGTAAAACTGAATTTAGCTCAGTGTGACCATAATTTTCTCTAACATGTTTAGAGTTCTTCTAGACCTATTTTACCTTTTACCCACCCAATATTGCTATGACATTATGAAGTAAGACTGGATTATTGGTTCACTGAGGGAATAGGAGGTTAAATGATCAGTCTAAGATTGCAAGGTGACTATTGATCTCAAACTAACCAGACTATAATATGCTGCCCAGACCAATCATTGCTTTGTTTTCCTTTCACCCAGGATTAAGTATTAACCAACTCTTTCAAGTGACCCCAAACAGAAGAAAGTTTCTTTCAAAAACAAAAAAGGTTTTTTCACACCAAAGAGTCACATAATCACCCGTCTTCCCTGGGCAGAAAACCATACTATTGGAGCAAGGGCAAGAGGCCCTTCTACAAATACCTTCCTTAACAAAGAATGAGATTAATTTCAGAAGGCCTCTGCTTCTCTGAGAATTTGTTTTAGACTTCAGCCTGGCTAAGGTTAAGGTTGTTTTTTTAAATCTGAATAAAGAAAACTGAATAAAAAAGATAAAGTTCCCTCTTAATGCAAAGCCATTTTCAATATTAGTATATTAAAATGCACAAACTAACAGGTAGAAGGACACAGTTCTGTGAACTGCAAGTGTTCAATGGTGCTGACAGAACTAAATGCACCAAGATTTAGGCAGATAAGAGGAAAATACCTTCACCTATGCCCCTAAAAATCTACAATTTAACATGCTCACTATTATTTAAATCTGATTTTCTTCCTCTTACTCATTATGACTTTGTAAAAGGATTATATGAATTGCCAGAAACCTCTTGAATGCCTTCCTCCTCTTCCTCTAGTTCTTCCTCTTCTTTCTCCACCTCTTCATCTTCCTCCTCTTCTCCATCTTCCTCAGACTCATCTGTCATTTCTTCCTCTTCCTCCTCCTCTTCTTCAAACCCATCTTCATTATCTAATTTAAACAACGCCTGGCGCTTTTGGCGCTCCTCAAACCTCCGGAGTTTCATTGCTTCTTGCAGTTTAGCTTTTAATACCTGCAGCTTTTCACCTAAAAGAAATATGCTGAAATGCTTTAGACATTATGACTGACTACATGATACAGTAATTAAGTTGGCATTTTCGGCAACTGCAGAAGTATTCTAGTCATACCCTCAAAGAAAAATCAAAGACCTTAGTACTCTACGCTTTTGTTATCTTAACACACAGGAATTATTATGAATTGAAGTGTAAAAAAAGAACTTCTACACTCAAAGACTGTAAAACAATTGTTTAAGGGTGGAAAGTTGGACACAGTAATGCATGCTAGTAAACCTAGCTACTTGGGAGGCTGAGGCAGGGTAACAAGTTCAAGGCCAGCCTGAGAAACTTAGAGAGATCCTGTCAAAAAAAGACAGACATGCAGAAATCATACGTGCACCTGACCCTCAGAGTTAGAAGGTCTAGATTAGGCTGCTGATCCTACCATTCAGTAGTTATGTAAACCTGAACAAGTAGCTTAAGTGCTCTGCACATCAGTTTCCTCTGTATAAAATAAGGACATTAATGTCATTTATTTCACAGAATTGTGAAGATTAAATGAGATAGAGCATGTGAAGCAACTTGGTAGAGAAGTTTTTTGTTTATTCTATGTATTTTTCTAGTGTGGATGTTTAGTGCCTTTTATTTTTTTGACCATACTGGCATTTGAACACAGGTCCTCTGCCCAAAACTACATCCCCAGCCCTATTTATTTATTATTTTTTTGAGATGGGGTCTTGCTTTGTAGTTCAGGCTGACCTCAAACTTGCAGTGATCCCCCTGCCTCAGCCACGTGAGTGCTGGGATTATAGGCATGCACCACCATGCCCAGCTCCCTTTTTATTTTTATCTGGAGACAGGTGCCCATTAAATCGTCCAGGTGGGATTCCGAACTATGCTCCTCCTGTGGCAGGCTCCCAAAGTACTGGGATTACAGATATGTGCCACCACACCAACTCTTACTGCTTTTTATAATAAGACAAATCCTATTTTAAAAAATAAAGCCACCTTGTCTACCCCATATCTCTAGGTATGCTGTATTTACATGTATGTGAATCATGCCTGAGATTACTGCCACCCAGTCTCCAAAGTTTCCAAGGAAAAAGATGGTGTAACTTTTCACTATAGCTACAAAGACAAATACCTGGTTTTGTGTGGCTCACTCCATCCAGCTTCTTAGCTGCCAAAGTCACAGGTACCACATCTGCCTTTAGCTCTTCCTTTCCATCAGTGCCCAAATCTTTCACTATGATGTTCACATTCACCGTCTGGCCAGCTCTGGGTTTGGCTGCTGGATTCGCATGCTTCCAGAAACGCTGCTTCAAGGCTTCCAGCTCTAGACTCAAACACCAACCAGTGTGTCAGTTTGCCATGTTCAAGCTCTTTCCTCCAAGATTCCAGTTAAGAATTCTAAGCTATATTTGTTAGGTCAACAATGTTGAAGAAACACACACACACACACATATTTACAAAGAGAAACCAAAAACCCCTTTGCTACTAACACCTGTGTCAAATTCACACAACTTAATCCAAACTAACAGAATGTTACAACTGTTCTTCTACAATGTGTTTCAAAAAAAATCAGACTTTTAAGATAGAAATTCACAATTGCTTACAAGTTTCTAAGCATGTATAATTTTTTTCCCCAAGTATTAGACTGATAGGAAAAATACCTTCATTCTCAACTACTCAAAAGCTTAATTTTTCATAGGTGACCATCTTCTATATTTCAATTCCCTATTATGAATAGTTCACTATTGGCAATTTTAATAGATGTAGGAAAGTTCAATTTAAAAAAAGAAGACGAAGGTGCTGGGGATTTAGCTCAGTGGTAAGAGTGCTTGCCTTGCAAGCACAAGGCCCTGAGTTCGAGCCCCAGCACCACAAAAAAAAAAAAAAAAAAAAAAAAAAAAAAAAAAAAAAAAAAAAAAAAAAAAAAAAAAAAAAAAAAAAAGGAGAAATAAAAAAAGAAGACGAAAATGACAATCAATCCAGTCAATGATATAACCTGGCATTAGGCTTGGAAAACTTTTTTTTGGTGAAGTTATACTACTACGATTGCCACAGTTGGAAAGGAAATCCCACTTATGTTAGCCCCTGTACCACACACCCAACCTGAATAAAAGTAGGTACAGTAAGCTCAGTGCTCCAGTGCCTTTCCCTTCTTCCTCACCACTAAAGCTTAGAATTTCCTTCTCCTTTCTCCCTCAGCCAGCTGCTATCTGGCACCATCCCCTACCAACTCTGTTGTAGAATTCATACCGTTGTGGGATCTTTGGTGAGACAGCAGGCTGACAAGAGAGCTGGCAGTTATAAAGAGAACAGAAAACCTGGGTGCAGTGAGGCACACCTGCAATCCCAGCTATTGGGGAGGCTGAGGCAGGAGAATCACAAGTTCAGCGCCAACCTGAAAACTCAGCAAAACCCTGCCTTTAAATGTAAAAAATAAATAAATAAAAATGATTGGAGATACAGCTCCATAGTAGAGTACCCCTGTGTTCAATCTCCAGTACTACCAAAAAAGAGGCGGGTGGGGAGAAACTGAAAGGAGGGATTTCATGTGGCCATCTCTCTTCCACCAAAAAATGCCTAGTTTCCAAGTTTCATTATTTTTTTAAATGGACTTAAACCATACTTTAGTAGCTTTGCAATTATCATCTAGAAATGTTTTTCTTTCACAGGAGAATCTTAGTAGAAAGAGAAGAACTGAAAGGATATCTTTTTATCTGTCCCTAACATTAGCCGCAAAAACTCAAATCCAAAGGATGATATATTTACATTACAAACAAAAGCATAGGGAGAGGTGGTTAAGTCTGCCTTCTGTTTTGTAGTGGTTCATTAAAGATGGAAGAAACAGGAGGTAAAAGTGGCGAGGAACCAGAAATAGGTGGATCATTATTGATACCAATAGAATAAAAGAAATGGTTAAGTAAGATTACTCAGGGCCTAAAATAATGAGACAGGAGCCGCCTTTATTCACTCATAGCTGAAGAAAGTGAAGATTCTCAAAGTTCATCCTCTAATCCACCGGAACACTTTCTCTGCCCTTTCTTATATGACTCAATGACTACTGTTCTCACCCTAAAATCTGTTTACTCCTCTCCCTCCATCAATCTTTTCCTAGCACCTCTCATCTCTTCTCTAAGTGAAAAATCTCTGCCCCAGCAAGTCTCTACCAGTAGCTTGGATCTAGAACTCTTCTATTCCCCCTCCTCTATCAGAGAGTAGAGGAATTACAAGGTGGAGATTTTTCCTATGCTATTGTAAAGAACAGGTCTAATACATTTCTGACATCACAAAGTTTAAATCTATGTGGATATTCTCATGGAAACCTTCTATTAAGGAAACAGCTGCTCACACTGCTTTTATTTTTTGGTACTGAGGACTGGAGCTAGGCCCTTTGCACTGAGCTATATCTCCACCCCTTATTGACTCAGAGTCTAAGTCATTAAGTTGCCCACACAGGGCTCAAACTTTGGATCCTCTTGCTTTGGCCTCCCAGAGTGCTGGGATTATAGGTATGCACCACAACTGGCTTTGTCTTCCAATTCTTAAAAGCCTTCCAATGCATCCCTTCACCAGCAGCCAGATTGAATTTCCTAAAATCCTAAAATGATTCTTTATTTTTGCAGTATTGGGGATAGAACCGAGAGCTTTACATGTTAGGTAAGCACCCTACCAATGAGCTACATCCCTAGCCCCTAAAATAAATACATGATTGGGTCATTTTTCTTGCTAAGACTTTTCAATGGTTCTCTACTAACAAAAGGGTAAAGTCCAAGCTCCTTAGCAGGGTCTAAAAACCCTGCATGATCTGGTCACCAATCCACTTGAAATCTTCACCTCCACTAGCCAGAATTTCTTCAGGTTCCTATTGTCTGTGTCTTTCGCAGTTCTGTCGCCTGCACCAAGAAAATGCTCCTCCACCTCTCTTCCTTGGTATATATAGCCTCTCAGCTTTCAGGACTCAGCTCCTTTCAGAAGCTTCCCTAACTTCTTAGCCCCAAGTAAGCTATGCTTGTACCCTCCATCAGGGTATACCTTGATCACAGCACATACTATCCAGGATTGTAATGGTCTGATTGCCTATCACTGCTACTACACTTCAATGTCCTTGACAGTGGGGACTGTCTTCTATATACAGCACTCAACACAGTGTTAAATAAAAGCTTATTGCATAAATGAATGACTGTTGATTCTAACTTCATGGAAAAGGTTGAACTAAACACCCAATTTTCATGTCAATTATATCTAAAGGAAAACATACAGGTTTTGAGTTAAAAGCATCCATTACATAGCAGGTACTGTGCTATGTCCTTGGATTAGAGGCATGCACCATCATGCCCAGCTACTTGTGCTAGGTCTTCTCCACCTCTTGGTTTAAGACTGTTAAGGCAACTTTTTAGTCTCATATAACAAAACTCTCCCTTGGTGTCCTAGGCAACAACTCATCTCATGCTTCTCTGCCAAAGGAGCTATGCTAGTTCCACTACACAACCCCTCCACTACATCTCCACTTCACTCAAACTGCTTTCAACTCCTCCAAGTACGCGCCATACAAAGCTCTATCTTTTCCAAGAATGTCCTTCTACATCCACAAGTCCATCCAATCAACAAAGTCTCACTGAGTATATTTTACACACCAGACAGAGGCTTACATAGCACCAGTCAACAATATGCTCTTCAGTGAAAAGTCTTGACATAAACAATTTCAAGCAGCAACCATTATTTGAGTGCTTCTTTATGCTACCCATTTAATTCAATAAATGATTATAGTGCATGAGCCTTATATTGCTTTTTTTTAAAGAGTAGTTGGGAAGATCAAATAGCAGTCAAAGTTAAACAATTTATAGTATAGTCTAGAATCAAATCCCAGTCCTGCTAAGTTCTGAAATCCTAACCACCATGCCATGCTATCTCAACACACAGGAGGGAGTACCCAAATCTACCTAAGAGTCAGGAAGCTTACTTTGTGTGGTAATACTTGAATTGAATCTTGAAGAATCATTCACCCATTCTATAAATATAAATGTCTACAATGTGTCATACACCAAGGAAGAACTAAGGATACAGTAGACCCCCAACTCATAGCATAAAGGAAAGGCAGGAAACAAGTAATTACATTCGCTCTCTCTTCAAGCCTTCCTTTAACCACCATTGGAAGAAACTTAACCCTATTCTGGACTACTAAAGCACATTTTGTTTAATTTTTATTAGTACATGTTTGCAATACATAATGATTACATACATCATGGGGAATTGGTACATGTACATATCTTAATTCTTTTTACACTCTTTTCCTATCGTAGCACTTTATTCCAAATGTTCCTTTCAGAAAAGAATACTTTTCCCTTTTATTTGTTACTTTTTTTCCAGTTATCAATGATAGACAGTTGGCCCTCCACATCTCTAGGATCTGCATCTGTGGATTCAACCAACCTCAGATGGAAAATACTTGAAAAAAAATTCCATCTGTACTGAACAGGTAGACTTTTCCTTGTTCTCATTCCCCAAATAATACAAAAAACTACTTACATAGTATTTATATGGTATTGTTAGTCTAGAGATGATATCAAGTATAGGGAAAAACAGCATAGATTACAGATTTTATGCAAATACTATGCCATTTTACATAAGACATTTGAACATCTATAATTTTGGTAGCCTGGGGGGGGAATCCTGGAACCAATTATTCTCTTATAGGTTTTGAGGAACAACTTGTGGGTTTATTAACAAAGATGTCATCATTTCCTCCCTTGCATTACAGTTATGTACATAATTCCTATTTCAAATACGTAAATGTAGGATAAATGTCTAACTGATCTTGGTATGCCCTACAGTATCTTTTTTTGTTTGTTTTTTGTTTTGGGGGGGTTTTTTTTTAGCCTTACAGTATCTTGCATGTAGTAGATACTTTAAAAAGAAATTCTGGGGGCTGGGGATTTAGCTCAGTGATTAGAGTGCTTGCCTTCCAAGCACAAGGGCCTGAATTCAATCCCTGGCACCACAAAAAAAAAAAAAAAAAGAAATTCTGTTTTGCCGGCAATTTAAATGAGCCAAAATGTTTGTTTAGTTGTGAAAAACAGAATGTTTTTATGAATGACTTAAGATTTGACACAGAATCACAGAAAAACTTGGGCTTTCAGTTTGCAAAGGAAGAAATAAATTCTTAAATACCATAAGACCACAGCAATGTATCTTTTTTGCATATTAAATATCGATTGGCTTCCATAAGGTTAGATCATTGTGAGATCCTCCCAAATTTACCTAAATGGAATTGTGCCCCTATCCGGTATAGCTCTAGGACAAGATTATATGTAGTTATTGGTTTCTCCCATGTTCCTGGTCCTCCACAAGTACAAAATACTCAAAAAGTGCCGGGATAAATCACCCCACACAAATTACTGACCACGACTTAAAGGACTACCTCTGTTGGTTTCAGGTTCATCAAGTATCACGAAAGAATCTTTATCAGCACCCAGTCGAGGTTTAACAGAAACATCCACTCCCAGTTGCTTCAGTCTATCCACAGTGAACCTTCTCCCTCTTTCAGGTACCACAAGTGCTGACGATTTAGTTTGCTGCATGGGTTCTTCCAGTTTCTCATCTCTTTCTTCTATTTTTGGCAGGCCTTCTTCTCCCTCTGGGAGATGAGGTTCAGATCCCACAAGCCCTCCAGTCTGACACTCCTCAGTGGCCGTGCTCCTGAGGAAGCTAGATTCTTGTTGCAATACTGAGCTGTCCTCAGGTGAAGGTCTAGCATCACTCTGTTTCTGTTTTTCCTGAATTTCTAGCTCTTCACTTCTCGCCAGATCTGTAGTGCGAGTCTCATCCAATAGAGTAGTGATCTGAGATTCCTTTGAGACCACAGGGAGTTCGTTAATCTCCATTTCACATCCTGTACCCGCTGTCTGCTCAGAACCTTTGTTAAACTGGTCACCATTCATTTCAGTTGTCTTTGCAGTGTCTACGGTTTCTTTGTGATGGCTTGACTGATACTTAGATGACCTAGAGCAAGAAAAATGAGTTAGAACTTAAAATTATCCTAGGGCTGGGGACTTAGCTCAGTAGTTAGAGTGCTCGCCTCACAATCACAAGGCCCTGAGTTCAATCCCCAGTACCAAAAAAAAAAAAATTATCCTAAATGTGAGCACATAATGAATCAAGTTAAATCAGTTCTAAGGGAAAAGGAATCTGAACTTTTTGTAGCCCACTTAGCTACAAACTGAATGTTTATGAAGATTATAATCAAATGGAAAAAGGTTCTTACTTCAGCAGTGCCATGGCATTTCCCTGGCAAGTGGGCCGGGGCTTACGTTTGAAGAAATCATGAATGGTTTTATTCTCAGGCATATGATATGGAAGATTAAGTGTAGACTCTAAAAAAGGGAACAAAATAAGCAAATACATAGACTGTATATTCTGAAATATCACTTCATGTTCAATTAACAAAACAGTATAACCAAAGCTATCACCAGAAATAGAAAACAATTCTCCTTTAACAAGGCAGAGACTAAGTACAAAAGAGTTCCCTGAGGGCCAGGAGCTTTTAAGCCTAACTGTGAAATCAAAATAACCCAGGAAGATTGAGAATTTAGCTCAGTGGTAGGGCGCTTGTCTAGCCCTGAGTTTGATCCCCAGCATGCCCCTCCTCCTGCCAAAATCAATCCAGGAAGTTTTAGGAAATACAGATTTTTGGATTCTGTTTCAAATTTATTCAATCAGAACTTTTATGGGGCCTAAAATTTTTTGGGGGGGGGGCGGCTAAAATTTTATGTATTTGAAAATCTCCTGAGCTGGGCATGGTGGCACATGCCTGTAGTTTCAGCTACTCAAAAGGCTGAGGCAGGAGGATTACCTGAGCTCAGGAGTTTTAGACTAGTCGGGGAACATAGTGAGACCTTATTTAAACAAAAAGAAATCTCCCAAAAGGGTCTCCCCCTCACCCACCCAAAAGGGTCTTGATGCAATCAGTCCACAACCACTAAAAAGTTTCCTCCTCCACTACAATTCTGGAAATTTTCTCAGCTCTTCCTAATGTCCCAAGGAACAATGGGCATTCTCCAAGACCAACTGTAGGGTTAATATTAGAATTAGAAGTGTTAAAAAAAAAATCCCCAGTGCCCAAGTTGAGCTTACAAGAAAATAAAAACTGTGATTTTCCTCAAAGTTTACCATATTGCTTTGCATTACCTCGTACAAGACGCTGAGTCTCACTATGCAGTTTTTTTAATGCTTCCTTACTTAATTTGGCTGCCTTTCTTTCCTTAAAGAAAACAAAAGGTGAGATAGTGGTATTATCAAGATGGATATTCATCCCTTAAAATTTTGTTCTTGACAAGAGGAGAATGAACCATCAGTATCAATAAATTTGAAACAATATAAATTCAAGCTCATTTATATGCAAATCTCAGAAAATTAATTCAATCTATAGTTATGCTCCTACTATGCATAAAACAAATGTTGGGTACCAGGAAAAGAGGACAGGCAATATAAAATACTTATCTGTGAGAAACCCAGTCTCCCGTGGAAAGGGATCAATGTGACCACTACACAGGGCTCTACCTTACCTTTTTCATAGTGCCTTTTGATAACTCACTCTCTTCTTCAAATGAAAAGACCCCACTCTCCAAAGATAATTCCTTTTTCTGAAAAAAGAGTGCAAGTTGATTACAAGGACAAAAACTTAAAAGGATGTTTCTTACTATATCATGCTACATTGCTAATAAATCCATAATTAACAAATAGCAAATTTTAAGCTGAATGTAGTGGCTTACACCTGTAATACCAGCTATGGGGGCAAGCGGGTACTGAGGAAGGAAGACTCAAAGTTCAAGCCCAACCAGGCAACTTAATGAGACCCCATCTCAAAAATAAAATTTAAAAAGGATGTACAAAAAGAAAAAAAAAAAAAAACAGAGAAGGAAAAAGGACGCACGATATAGCTCCAGGATACAGTGCTTGCCTCAGGGGTGGAGTGCTTGCCTAGCATGTGTGAGGATTCTATCCCCAGTACTCCAAGGGAAAAAAAAAAAGAAAGAAAGAAAACAAGATATCTCAAATGGAATTTGGAACCTTGTTTCTTTTACCTCTGTTTATATACGTCCCTAAAAAGGAACAATAACTTCCAGGAAACTAAAAAAAACCAAAATCCTAGGAAAAATAGTTATCCTCTTTTTTTTTTGGTGGTGGGATAATACTGGGGATCAAACCCAGGGCCTCACACATGCTAGGCAAGCACTACACCAATGAACCACACACCCATCCTTAATGTTTTCAAACAATCAAGACAACAATGTTTTGTTTCATGCCTCTGTGCCACTGTGTTACACCTCCAGCTCTTGCCTCTCTTTAATACCCTTCCAGAAACCCTATATGGTTGATTTTTCTTTTCTTTTTTTTTTTTTTTGTGGTGCCGGGGATTGAACTCAGGGCCTTGTGCTTGCAAGGCAAGCACTCTAATCACTGAGCTAAATCCCCAGCCCTATGGTTGATTTTTCAGAGGCCATATGATTATAAAATTTACGACTCTGCCCTGTTATTTACCTGCTTTTTACCCACAACATAAAGCACAGTATATCTCACCCCCCCAACATTCCTAAAAAGGTTATAACAAAGTACGTACTATTTTCAAGCAAATTAGCATGTCTATCACCTGTACTGCAAGTCTCCAAAATTAACAAGTGAAAAAAAATTTTTTTTTTACTAGTGAAAATTTAAATCAATCAACAGATGTTTTTTTCTTCACTAAAAAAATTAAGCTTGCTCTAATTCCTGCTACTCAGGAGGCTGAGACAAGAGGATTGCAAATTTGAAACCAGCCTGGACAACTTAGTGACAGCCTGTCTCAAAAACAAGAAAGGCTGGGGATATAGCTCAGTAGCAGAAGGCTTGCCTAGCCTGTGTGACACTGTGAGTTCATTCCCCAGTACCAAAAGAAAAAAAAGGCTGTAACAGAAAATAAAAAATAAACATCAGAATAGTTGGCTGACTTATTGTAACTATGCTTCACTTACCTTGTGATTTTTTACTTTGTTCTTCACAGCTGCCCTTATTGATTCTAATGATTCTTCATCTTCCAATGGAGAATTATTTTCTTCCTCCAAACCCGTTTCAAAAAGGTCTTTATCCGCAAGAAGACAGCCGCTGTCATTCAGTGGCTGTTCCATACCATTTTCCTGGGCAATGCATCAAGAAAAGGTATAATCCAATCATTTTAAAGCCCAACCTCTCACAGTATTATATGGCAATTTGGACCAAGCCAGAAAAAGCCCAACTTCATCAAAAAATAATATGGCATCTAGAACATTCTTACTAGTTCCTAACCCATCATAATCAATTGAAGTTTAAACTGTGATTTTTATATAGCTACCCAAAATTAACTTAGTAAACAGTAAAGATTTTTGAAAAGTCAACTAAATACTTACTGAACAACTAGTTTATAAAACTTAAGAGTGATATTTCTAGTTAGCATACAAACCTGATGCATTAAAAAAATTCCTTTTGGAGTTTTCATCAGATCAGAAGCAGCAAAGAATTACTCCACATACAAAGAAAATCAGAAACCCATTTATTTAGAAGCATCCTCTAAATAGCCGCAATGGTGAACACAATCGGTAAGTTTTATTTTACATATTAGTTTTTTGAGATAAGGTCTCACTATGTCATTCAGGCTGGTCTTGAATTCACTATGGAGCCCAGGCTGACAGCGGTCTTCCTGCCTCAGCCTCCCAAGTGCTAGGATTACAGGTGTGCGCCACCATACCCAGCTACAACCAATAAATTTTAAATCACATCCCCTATTACTCTGTATGTAAAGCACTCAATTCAAAGCTATAACCTGAGTGCGAGTGCAAGTGCGGAAACAGCCTCAACAACTAGAAGCCACTTTTTCTAAAAGGTTAATCCACATAAGAAAAAGCAAATTATTCTTTAAAATGTACCTCATACTGGGGGTATAGCTCAGTTGCAGAGCATTTGCCCAGCATCCATAAGGTAGCCCTGGGTTGGCTCCCCGGCACCACACAAAAAAAAGTACTTCAATGAATGAATGAAGAAAATGTGGGGTATATATATAGAGAGAGACATACTATTCAGCCATAAAAAATAATGCAATTCTGTTATTTGCAGTAACTTGGATGGAACTGGAGGACATCATGTTAAGTGAAACAAGTCAGGCCCAGAGAGACACTTGTATGTGGAAGTTAAAAAATTGATCCAGGAATGGTGGTACATGCCTGCAATCCCAGCACTTGGGAGGCTGAGGCAGGAGGATCGCCAAGAGTTCAAGTCCAGCCTGAGCCACATAGTGAGTTCAAGACCAGCCTGAACTAGGCAAGATCCTGTTTCAAAAAAACAAAAAAAATAAGTTGATCTCATAGAGAAGTAGAGAACGTATAGTGGTTACCAGAGCCCATGAGGGGTGTGAGGAAGGATGAGGAAGACAGTTAACGAATAGGTGTGAATATGGTTGGATAGGAGGAAGAAGTCCTATGTTCTACAGCACAGCAGAATAACTATGGTTGACAACAATCAACTAGTTAGGATTCGGTGCTCTCAATTGAATATTTCAAAAAAACTATTCAGGAGGATCAAAAGTTTGAGGCCAGCCTCAGCAACTTACTTAGTGACATTCTGTCCCCTGCAAAAAAGAAAAAACTTTGGATATAGCTTAGCACATTAGGTTTAATCCTGAGTACGATACCAGGAGCAAAAAAAGTCAGAGGGGATAATTTGCCAACTGCCCTGATCTGATCATTAAACATTCTACACATGATTGAAATATATTATACCCCTAACTACTATGTATAAATTAAAAACAGAAATATAAACCAGGCATGGTGGTATACGCCTATAACACCAGCTACTCTAAAGGCTGAGGCAGGAGGATCACCAAGTTCAAGACCTGAGCAACTTAGCAAGATTTTATCTCAAAATAAAAAGTGCTAGGGATGTAGCTCAGTGCTCCCTGGGTTCAATCTCCAATACCGCACACACGCACGCACGCACGCACGCACGCACGCACAATTTATATAATTTGAACAAAGACTGCATTACATGATTAAGAAATATAATGCACCTCATTTTTTGTTTCCTTCTTTTTTAACCGCCTAATTTTTTCCATCTTTCTCTCCTCTTTCTCAAGTCTTCTTTTTGATTTTACTTTTGTTTTTCCTCTAGCTCCTTCTTTATCACGTACAGATGTTTTGTAAATCTTTCTGTCAGTGGTAAAGTCCACAGAGTTTCCAGATTGTGGGCTCTGGTCCAAGCAAGGTGTCACCTGAGTAAGATTTTCCTGATATAAAGACTCCTCCATGTTACTTTCATCACTGTCAGCCAGAGTTTTGTAAATCCTTTTGATTTTCCCATTCTTTCCAGCATATAAATTCTCCTTATCTTCCTCAGCACTGTCATACGTAGTTTCCTCTGGAGAGGCATTTGTGTCCTCTGTTTCAGAATCACTGTCTTGTATCACCTTCCTGCTCTTCAGCTTCTTACTCATGACTATCTCTTCATCCGAATCTAGAGAAAACAATTTTTTAAGAAGGTATACAATCTTTTAGCTTTTCTCCTACTCCCATTACTTCTCAAAAACATACTCCATTATACAAGCGGTATACCACCTTGTGAAATTATGTAACAACCATTAAGAACTGATTGTAACAAAGTGTATCTAAAAATATATTGTGAAAAACATTTTCCCTGGAAAAAATGTTTCTTGCTGAGAAATGTAATTATATATATTTATAATGTGTAAAGTGTTCTAATCCTTCTGGCAGGTGTTAAAAAAAAATCCTTTTATTACAGGATGAATGCATTTAGCCAGGCAGTGTAGTAGCTATTAGACACTTTATAAAATCAAGAATATAATAGAAATGGATATTTTTTTAAAAGGCATAAACGCTGTTATTTTGTTTTTATAACAAAAGAAACAATAAGGTTGGGGCATTAACAATTTAACATACCAAGAGAATAAAGAAATTAATCTAGTCCATTTACAACCCAGGCTCCTAAATTCTATTCCTAAAGTTAAAGTCCTGAATATTCCAAACCTCTTTCACTCAAGGGCCCAATAGTTTCAAAGCTGCATTGTCCACTGTCTGAAGGACTGTCTGCTTCTTCTTGTGAAATGAGTTTTAGATCATTGATTTCTAGGTGAATCTAGAAAATAAGAATAAACTTTGTATTAACCAGGACAGGACAGAGAGTTCCAAGTACATAATGATACACAAATCACCATGGGGTCACCAAGCTGAAATAAGAATCAATACAATGGTTTGATGAAGGGATGACATTTAGAGTAAGTGAATGGAAAAACAATCACTACACTTTCGAAGGATGCTAATAGAACCAACTCTTTAATTATAATCATCATACAATTGTAATTTTACAAATTAATGGTATTCACCATATCTTCATATATGTATATATCTATACAACATCATGTCCATCCACCTTTCTACCCTTGCCCTCTCCTTCCTAAGCCATAATACTCCTTCTACTTTCATTTCATCTTTTTTTTCTTTCTGAATTTTCACATGAAAACAAACGATACTGTCTTTCTCTGTCTGGCTTATTTTGCTTAACATAACATCCTCCAGTTCCATCCATTTTCCTGCAAATGACAGCTTTCATTCTTTGGCTGAATAATATTCAACTGTGTACATACACTGTAGTTTCTCTGTTCATTCAGATCTTGGTGGACACCTAGGCTTATTTCATATTTTAGCTATTTCTGCAATACACACAAATAAGCAGGCATCTCTTAATTTAATATACCAAGAGAATAACAAAATTAATCCAGATTTCATTTCCAAGAACCAACTCTTTGAGTAATGATAAATAAACAAAAAGAATCAAACATTTATTAGGCTTTTTCTGTGTAACCTGTTAATCAGTATGCCCAAATAACTGATGAAGGGAACTGTTCCTTCAGAGAAATAGTCTACTTAATGAAGAAATGACAGAATTAGACTTAGCACAATTTTAGCAACCACTGAAAATAACAGACCTAGGCAATGATCATTAACTGATGCTACAATTACCAGAAGAGAAACAAACAGACACTGTTACAGCCTAATAGATGGACCCAACACCACCTCGGAAACATTGTCAGAACAATCAAATCTGAATCTCTAGACATAACTATCCATTTATACAAAATACAGGCAACAAAGGAACATGTTAGATAACTCTAGAGAGATGCAACCTAGGTGTGGGAAACTACGGAACAATATAGGTGGTGTCTTTAAAAATAAATTACAAGGTAAAAAAAGACAGAGAGTGGGAACCTATAGATTAAAGAGAATTAAACCAGGCACAGTGGCACACACCTATAATCCCAGCTATCAGGAGGCTGAGGCAGGGGAAAAATAATAATATCTGTAACCTAACAGGGCACAAGCCTCACCCAATGATCTCTCAAAAAGCAAATGATATCCCAAAAAGCAAAATGCCTGGCACAATTGTGAAAATAACATGCTGAAGAATCATTGAAGATTACCGTGCACAGTGTGTGCTGATGACCCTTCCAACAACTCAAAGCAGTAAAACGATTGATTTTGTTTGTTTACAGTGAAAACAGAGTTGAGGTAACCCCACAGCTCAATACATGGCAATGTCCTTAGTAATGAATCTGTTCTACACAATTTGCAGCAGTACTAGCAATGTCAAAGTGCAGGGCCAAGAGCTGAGTGAGGCAGAGGGGTCTCAAAAAAAAATCTATTAATCAAGATAAATAAATCTTTTTTTTTTTTTTTTTGGTGCTGGGGCGAACTCAGGGCCTTGTTCTTGCTAGGCAAACACTACCCCTGAGCTAAATCCCTAACCCCAAAAAATCTTAATGCGATATATATTAAAAAAATCAAAATGGCAAACTATGGCTCATGAGGTCGGCCACCTGCTCTTGTAAATAGTTTTACTGGAACCAGAGTTTTTATTATTGGGTTAGGGTGAGATAAGCTAGGATCCCGCAGTCAGATACTGTCTTTATTTACATGCTGGCACACGGCTGTAATCCCAGCACTCGGAAGGCTGAGGCGGGAGAATCACGGTGAGTTCTCCGCCAGCTTGGAGTACACAGTGAGTTCAAGGCCAGCCTGAAGTACATAGCAAGACCCTGCTGTATAAATAAAAGAATAAATACATAAATAAATCTGATATTGATAATTTGTTCAATATCAAATCATGTGAATGTCTGCGTTAATTTTATTTCTGTTTTTCGGTACTGGGGATTGAACCCACGGGTGTTCTACCACTAAGCTGTCCTCTCCTCCTTTTTTTGAGGCAGGGTCTGGCTAAATTGCCCAGGCTGGCTTCGAACTTGCCCGTCTTCTACCTCAGCATCTTAAGTAGTTGGGGTTTTGGTGTGGGCCTCTGTGCCGAACTTAATTTTTTAAATTGTATTAAAATATAATTCTAATTAGATTACTGGGGTTTTCGTGCGCTTTAAATTTTGCCCCCAAGACGAGCGTGTCTTGCCCTCGTCAGGTCTGAAAACGGATGTTTTTCTACGCCCAATTCCGTCAGCGAGCCGCTGGCCACCAGCCCCGACCTGGTCCGAAAGCTAAGGGGACCAGCGCGTGCGGGCCCCAGAGGTCCTCCCGAGCCAGGCCCAGTTCTGAGCTCCCCAACACCCTGTCTCGAGTTTGCAAAGCTCACGCCCCGCATCGCCGCGGCCGGAAAGGCCTCTTCAGTGCGGGCGCAGCAGGAGGAGGAGCTCCCGCGGCAGGAAACGCGCCAAAGGCAAGGGCGGCCTGCAGGAGAGGCCGGCCGCCGCCGCGTGCGCCCCGCATCCAGGAGCCCGGCGGGCACCGGGACGAGCGCGGGAAGCCGGCGGGGGACCCCAGGGGAGCGCGCAGGCCTATCCCGCCGCCCGGAGGCCGCGCGGGGCTCGGCGGGAGCTGTCGTCCTTCCACCCGGCGCCCACCTGTTCCCCACTCCGTGAGGCTCTGCAGACCCGGTGAGCGGTGTGTGCGTAAACTCACCTCCGAACCCACCTCGCCAGTCATGATGCCCGCCTCCCCTGCGTTCCGCTCCGGGCGAAACTGTCTCCGGCACCTTCCGCTTAAAGGGAGTGACTCCCGCCGTCTCTAGACGGGCTGGCCGCGCAGTTCGAGCTTTCGCGCCCAGCCGCAGTGGAGGCTCCACCCTCGAAGAGCTGCACCAATCCACAGGAAGCTTTCCGGGGAAGTCCCCGCCCCCATACGTCCCACCAATCACGAAGCGCCTTCGGCCGCCGCACCTAAAATGCTCTGGGTTGGTTCGGCGGCTCTGGATAAGTCTTGTCAACCAAGTCCTGAAGGGTGGTTGGAGATGCCTTTGACATTTGACCCTTGCCATAGTTTGAATGCTCGCATCGAGCGCAGTTTGTGAGTGATCTTTATTGAAATGATTGCCATTGAACATTAAACAGACAAACAAAAAGTTTAGCAGGCTGCTCAGGTACTAAACAACGTCCTTTGATAATCTTTACATACTTACTGTAATTAGGGTTAATTTGAGGATACAGAAAGTATTCACTAAAATAAAAACTTTGGAGTAAGACTTTACTAGACAGTTTTGCCGCTAGGTGGTATTGTTGAGTTTTTTGTTTTTGTTTTTGTTTTTTATCTCCCTGGGGCAGTTCTCTGTTCTTTATTTCTCCTGAATCTGTAGCCGGGCAAGGCTGACCTGACCAGACTGTGTTCCCCCAGCTCTCTTGCCCTCTGACTTGCTATGTCAAGGAACTGCAAGGCACTTTTTGATATTATAGTAAAGGAGGCGATAAGAAAACATCAGGAAAGAGGTCAGAGCATTTGCTGGCCCACTTTGTCCCCGTGGCCCTATCTACTGAGAGGGTGACCAGCTGGGCCCCACTTTCCCCAGGACTTTTCCAGTTTTAGCACTAAAAGTTCTATACCCTGGGAGCTTCCTTAGTTACAGGCATATTGGGATGCTCCGTCACCCTCTCCACTGGCCTCCTCTTCCAAGTTTCCAGCGTTAGCTGAGTTCAGAAAAAAGCTCCACCACTCACCTTCATTTCTTCACTTTCTCACTGCCTCTCAACCCACTTCTGCCCCCACCAACAAGAGTCCATCACCTGGGGGTCTCGGATTAGGGGTGTAGCTCAGTGATAGGGCACTTGCTTAGCATGCCTGAGGCCCTTGGGTTCAATCTTCACCACTACAAAAAAATAAAATAAACATTTAAATTAAAAATAAACCTCATCCTCCTATCTTAATCTAGCCACCTTTGCATCCACTTTACTATTAATTTCTACATTGGCGATTCCCAAATATACATTGGTAGTGCCCCTCATTTGGAGGACCAACATTTGCCAGACGCTTGCTTTGGAAAGCAATAGAAACAGTTGCCAGAATTTTATGATTTTTTTTTTTTTTTTTTTGGTGCCTGGGATCAAACTCAGAGCCTTGTGCTTGTGAGACAAGCACTCTAACCACTGAGCTAAATCCCCAGCCCCGAGGATGTGTATTTCTAACAAGTTCCCAGGAAATGTTGCTCTGAGGACCACACTTTGGAAAACAAGGGCTTGAAACAACCTTGTCTCACTGTAGGAAAAATAATAAAGATTTGCTGGGATGATTAATTCCTTCACTTGACAATTATATTATTCTTCTCAAACTCTCTGAAAACAAATTTTAAAATGTGCCTTATGTTCATATTTTCATATCTTTAGGGAGCAGCTCTTCACTCACTCCTTAGGGAAACTAAGGAAGGAAACTCCAATTTGAATAAGGGTGGAAAAGGGTGAGTTAGAACAGGAGAAACTTGAGAAACTTTTATTAATTTTTATTGTCTTAAAACACACATGAGGGGCTAGGGATTTAGCTCAGTGGTTAGAGTGCTTGCCTCACAAGCACAAGGTCCTAAATTCAATCCCCAACACACATACACACACACACACACAAACCCACATAATATAAAACGTGCAAAAAAAAAAAGAAAGATGAAATTCAGAAACCAAATATATATATATATATATATATATATATATATATATATATATATAAAACGTGCAATCTTAACCATTTTCTCTTTATTTTATTTTATTTTTGGAGGTGGGGATTGAACCTGGGGCCTTGCATATACTAGGTAAGTGCCCTCTCACTAAGTTACATTCACAACCCTTATTTATTTAGGTTTTGGGATTTTTTGAGACAGGGTCACACTATGTAGTCCAGGCTGGGCTTGAACCTGCAATCTCTTGCTTCAGCCTCCCAAGTAACCGGGGTTACAAGTATGTGCACCACACCTGGTTAGAAGCCCTTAATTCTACACATTAATTTGTGCCAGCTTGGAATGAGTCTGTGTTTGGAATTAGTATTTTCAATTTTGGTGAATGCCAACATAATTCCTCACTCACCAATACTGAAACCTGAATGTCACCTGTCTCGTGCCCCTCAAGGTTAGTCACACAAGTGGACACACGGCAACAAGGGAAAGAGCTATAGTGTCTACTCTGCAGGACTATCCTGATCTGTTCCATAGATGGCCTTACAAATTCTGGTGGTCCATTTATTTCCTCAGAACCTTGTTTTCCTAATTTGAAAGTAGGAAATACTAGATCAGACCATGATTTTCAAATGACTTTGCTGGGGGTGCAGCTCAATAGTACTGTGCTTGTCTAGCATGTTCAAGGCCTTGGGCTTAATCACCACCAGCACCAAAACAATAAAAAGAAAAAAGAAGTGAAATGAGTTTAATTTGCCGAGTACCAGGAAATATAGCAGTACTGCACACAAAATGCTTTGCAATGCTGACCCTCTTAACCTGGCCATATACATTAAGAAATATTTTCATTAATATTACCCAAAACTAATATTTAAAATCAATTCTGGGATTACATGTCCACGAAAAAATAAGTCATGGAATTTAACATGCTCAACTCATTCCTAAGTGTTCTGTTTATATTTGCTCCTGGGCAGACAAACCAAAGCAAATACAAAAGTTTAGGAAAGTCTGGAGAAGTCCATCATGGTGGCATCTGTCTATAATCCCATCACTAAAGCAGGAGGAATGTGAACCAGAGGTCAGCCTAGGATACATAGAGAGACCCTATCTCCATCGCTTCTCGGCCTTTTGGCTAAGATCAGGTGCATAGAGAGAGACCCTATCTCCAAAAACAAATTTCTTTTGCTTTCTTTTCTGAAAATTGCAAAAGCCTACCCTGTTAGATTCTTACCACTACTATTCCGCTGGAGTAAAGTTTGAAAACTTCTTGCCTTTCTAGTGTTCTGGACCACTAAATCTTCATCTCTGGAGAAACACTGCCACTAGGTGGCAGATCTTGGTCATGACATGCCGCCTACCGTCTGTAGCCACTCCAATAAACCTTCCTGGGGCACGCGTGTTGGGGAATTCTAACATTTTAAGATTACGCAGAGTTCTTTAAACTTTCCTTTGATGGGGTAAACTAGTCACATCTAGCAGAATCTTTTTTCAAAACTTATTTCCTATTTTAATTTCAAATAGCATCAAAGCTCTTGGAGAGTGTCCTACTTAGAGGCTAGGGCTGCTTTTTTGGTTAATATAGTATCCCTCTCTCTCTCTTTTTTTTTTTTTCATAGTGAGAATTGAACCCAAGGGGCTGGGGATTTAGCTCAGTGGTTAGAGTGCTTGCTTAGCAAGCACAAGGCCCCAAGTTCAATTTCCGGCACCAAAAAAACCAAAAAAAAAAACCCCCCAAAACCCCAAACAAACAAACAAACAAAAAAAAAAGAATTGAACCCAAGACCTTCACACTGAGTTACCTCCCTAGATCATTTTTTATTTTTTGTTTTGCAACAGAGTTTCACTAAGTTGCTAAATTGCTCAGGCTGGGCTCAAACTTGCCATCCTCCTGCCTCAGCCTTCCAGAGTGCTGGGATTATAGGCATGTGTCACAACACTCAGCCGTGTAATGCTTCTTGATCTTTAAAAATGGCACAAGACCTGAAACGTAGAGGGTGTTTAATAAACAATTGTTTAATAGCTGATTAAAATACTATGGCCAAAAACGAAGCAAACAAAAAGACCAGAGTCCTTCCACAAGGTATCAAAGCACACAAATCATCAGCTACATTGTGTGCAGAAGCTCCCTTTACTACAACTTTGGGCAACCTAAAGTACCTATAAATTAGTCATCCATTCATCCAACAAACCTCAAGCACCTACTCTAAGTCTATGCTAGACATGAAGAATACAAAAATAAATAGAATAAAGCCCATTCTCAGAGAGGTGGTTGGAGACAGGCAAGCAAACAAATACGTGCAGTGTGGAGGTGTGTATAGGAAACTTTGCAGCCGGGAAGTTACCTCAGTGGTTAGAGTGCTTGCCTAGCAAGCACAAGGTCCTGAGTTCGATCCCCAGCACAAAAAAGCCAAAAAAAAAAAAAAAAAAGGGAAGCTCGGAGGTCCTTGAGGGGGAAACCAGGACTGTGGCTGGGGTAGGTAAGGGGAAATGACTTGTGAACTGAATTTCAAAGATGAACTGGAGTTCCTCAGGCTGGCATAGGGAGGAGAAAGCACTCCAAGAATGTGTAAGGGCTTGATAAAGCATGTGTTTGGAGACTGAAAGTAGGTCAGTATGACTAGAGCACAGGGTGTGTACACAGGGTTGGGGAAGTGGCCAGAAAGAAAGCTGAAAGTTATACAGGGAACAAAAGGTCTGGAATGTCTTCGAGAGTTTAGTTTTCACATAGAATGAACCAGGCAGCTGGGGCATGGGGGTAGGGTTGTTAAGAAGGAGACTGATATGGTCAGATCTGTACTTGAGAAAGATTATTCTAGCAGCACATGATGGATGGACTGGAAAGGGATTAGACTGGAGGCAGGAAGACCAGTTATCTAAGTGGGAGATTACGGGAACCTGAACTAGGTCAGTGGTAGTAATAATGGAGGGGAGGGAATGGATTGAAAAAAAGCGGCAAAATCAATAGGGTTTATTAAGTGATTAACTTTGAGAGACAAGAAAGAGTAGAGTCAAAGTAACGCCAACGATGCCCACATTTCTGGACTGACTAGAGGGGCACTGCGGGCCCAGACCCATCCCTCCATTCCATTGCTGAACTGCTATCCTCACAGTACCCAAAACCTTAATGTGACAGCTTTTTGTATCCCATTCACACATTTTCTCTTCCCTTCCCCTTTTCCTTCCTGGCTACCTACCCAGGAAACATGTTATCAGAGCAATTCCTCTGTCCTGCTGTATTCACTTTTTTCCTCTGGTCTTTTACACCTGTTTTTGTAAAAATCTAAATGTTTTCATGACCAAACCCTCCCCTAAAGTCCTATAGAAACTTAATGGCTTGGCGGCACAAGATGTATTTATTAAAACATTAACATTTTCAGTGCTTGGTTAATTAATTATATTTCAATCTCCTGGCCTTGGACAGGCTAGGGAGACTTGTCCAGGTATGTACTTCTGGGGAAAAATGTTTTCTACCACAGAACGACAAGAGTTTGGTCCATCTATACTTTCTATTAAATTTCAGCATCTATTTATGGACTGGTTGATGTCTGACCCCCATCAGACATGCCACATAACTCAACTGAACCTGAAGGGCAGTATCTCAGGGATAGAGTGAGATATGTATGTCTCCTTCAAGCACAATATGCTTGGAGTCGGGCAAGGAACACTCCTAAAACAAGGGGTGGTAGTAAACAGGGAAAACAATATTGGTTCACTTTAGCTTGGCATAAGTTCACATGTGGGATAAAAGTTTTCTTCTTCCCAACTCACTCCTGCCTACTCATTATCCAAATGAAGCTCCTTCCCTTACTTTTCTAGTGACAAAAGAAGTACTCCTGTGGGGCATGGTGCCACATGCCTGTGATCCTTAGCACTCGGGAGGCTGAGGCAGGAGGACTGCAAGCATGAGGCCAGCCTGGGTTCTAGTGAGTTCAAGCCTGGTTTGGACTACATAGTGAGACCCTATCTGAAAAAATAGAAAAGGAACAACAACAACAAAAAGAAGCACTCCCTAGGTCTGCTATCCAAACTGCCCGTTTCCAAACTGCTATCCTCATAGCACCAAACACCTTAACTCAGCAACCCACAGTAGGCCCAAAGGTGGTATTCAACCAGCGGATTTATCATGGTTGTCATAAGGACTCAAACTGTATTGGCATTAAGCAGGCGAGGCCAAGGTTGTTAAATGCCAAGGAGAATTACTTAAATAGGCAAAGAAGCAGAGTGTTTTAGACAGGAAAAATAGAATGGGTAAAGGCATGGAGACAGTAGTAATTGTAAGATTTTGAGGGAATTATTCAGCTACTGATTTTGTGGAGTGTAGTAGGATATGAGGGGAAAAAAGAGAGAGAATAAGATTCAAAAGTTGGGGCTGGGGATTTAGCTCAGTGGTTAGAGTGCTTGCCTAGCAAGCACAGGGCCCTGAGTTCGATCCCTGGCACACACACACACACAAAAAAGATTCAAAAGTTGTTGAATTAAACCCAACTCAGTAAGCAGCTACAGATTTGGAGGCTGAATATCTGCCAGACACATGAGATATTCAGAGAACACAAGTTACCCTTCCCTGAGGATAAAATATACACACAAATAAGCTGGGTGTAGTGGCACATGTTTGTAATCCTAACTACTTGGAAGGTTGAGAGAGGAGGATCTCAAATTCAACGTCAGTTTGGGCAATTTAGCAAGACCCTGTCTCAAAAATAAAACTTGAAAAAGGGCTGAGAATGTAGCTTAGTGGTAGAGCCCTTGCCTGGCATGTACAAGACCGAGGATTTGATCTCCAGCACAGAAAGTGAGTGTGTGTGTGTGTGTGTGTGTGTGTGTGTGTGAGAGAGAGAGAGAGAGAATTCCATAATATACTAATATTATACACATAAAAAGTTTATGACTAGAAAGTTAGATATGTATTTGTGTCTGTGTGAATTAGTTTTTGTGTAAACACTGGAGGCTATTAGTTAACATCCGAAATACCCTAATAAGAAATAGACACTCTAGGAGTCATTAGCTAGTGTCTGAGCAATTCCAAGCAATAGTCTACATTCTAGTAGCAATTATTACAAGAACTTCAACTATCTTTATCTCCAATCAGTACTAGAAGGCTTTTAAATATGGCTAGATATTAGATATAGTTTTTCATGGGTGAAATGAGTGGTGTCAAGATACATCACTTGGCTACGAGTATTTTTTTGTATAGGCACCTCCACCATGTATGTCCAAGATAGGGAGCCCAGCCGCCAGGTTCTTCAGACTGATGATATGGTCTAGACATATTCAGTCCTTTTCTCCCCATTCAGTGGAATCCTGTCAACTGGTTTTGACTTGGATATTAGATTAATCCTGCTTTGATGTCTTATTTGTGACATCAAAGTGAGGCTTTTTTTTTTTTTGATGCTGGGAATTGAACTCAGGGCCTTGTGCTTGCAAGGCAAGCACTCTAACCACTAGGCTAAATCCCCAGCCTTAAAGTGAGGCTTCTGTGCAAAGTTCTTGGCAAAGTACATATAAAGACCAAGAGCTTGAGACATCACTGAGCTCAAATGTTGTATAACTGGTTTTGTCTGCTTGTTAATAAATATTTGAGCATGTGGCAGATTTCGGACTGGGACTTAATTCATTCACAATATACCACTTAGTAGTAAGCTTTTGTGTGTGGAGACGGGGGGTACTGGCAATTGAACCCAGGGCCTTTGCACTGAGCTATGTCCCCAGCCCTTTTTTTACTTGTATGTTGAGGCAGGGTTTTGATAAGTCACTAAATTGCCCAGGCTGGGCTCCAACTTTCAATCCACCTGCCTCAGCCTCAGCCTCAGCCTCCTGAATGCTGATATTACAAGAACACACTACTAAGCTCAACTCACAGGAGTTAAGATTTGAGGGAGGAACATATGGGTCCTCTCTCACTGTTGGAGGTTACTGATTTTTGCCCTCTACCCCTGTAATAACAGCAAAGAATTCCTACTCCATAGTTAATAAATACACACAAATATAATTAATAAATGAACAAATTGACTTGGGTCAACTTGAACCAGAAGATAACTTGCCTCAGATCACATAACAGATTGTTTTTCACCATCATTAAATACCAAATCAAACTGGGACCAACATTACCAAAGAGAAGTCAAGTCGAACAATACAGTGTTTTATGAAGTTAAACTTGCTGCAGTCTGGAAAATGGGTTGGGACGGAAAATACTGGATATAGGAATGCCACTGAGGAGATTGTTGCCGTAACCCAGATGAGACAAAAGTCAGAAGGGTAGATACCCAGCCCAGGCATTGGCATCAGAGAGATCTTTGTTTAGATGCTGGCTCTGCCACTTCCCAGCCACACAACTCTGGGGGAGTCACTTCTCTTGTCTCAAATTCAATCCTGTGCTCCCTCCCACTATGAAAATAATTAAATGAAATGGTTTATGTGAAAGCCTCTCATTCACAGATTGGCATGTAGTAAGCACTAAATAAATGCTAATTTCTTCTACTACTATTTAAACCATCAGGTGCAATGATGAAGTGAAAACAGAATGACTAGTCATTCTAGGGGTTTAATCTCTTGCCTGTCACCAAGTATTAGAAGCAACAGTTGGGCTATAATTTGCCATAATTCTCTTGCTCTTGGATTGCGGTGAGATCATTTCGAATCAATAAATCTTTGCTAAGCAAATCACTTAGTTACATCAAAATACAGAGATGATAAAGTAATAAAGAAGTTGCTGTCTGCCTCCAAGAGCTTCTAGTCTTACTATGTTTTTTGTGTCTATTAATATGCCCCCCATCCTTCTGCATTACTAGTAGGTTCCCAAATACTGCAACATCAGATTCAACTATTGTTTGCTTAGTTGTTTGTTTGTTTGTTTTGATTTTGCAGTGCTGGGGCTAGAACACAGGGCTTCAGGCATGCTAGGCAAGTGTTCTACTACTGAGCATCCCAGGCCTCCAGATTCAACTATTATTTTTGAAAAGTGCTGAACGTGGGGGTACACTCCTATACACTCTTATAATCCCAGGAGGATTGCCACCAGTTTAAGGCCAACCTGAGCTATATAGTGAGTTCAAGGACCAGCTTAGAATACATAGCAAGACCCTGTCTCAAAAAAGAAAAATTTTTTTTGAAAAGCAGGATTTTTTTTTCTTCTAGCACTTTAAAGATGTCATCCACTGTTTTCTAGTTTCCGTGTGTGTGTGTGTTTGTATGTCTGTGTGTGTGACTAGAGATTGAACCCAGGTTCTTCACACTGAGCTACATCTCTAGCCCTTTTTTTATTTTTTATCTTTTATTTTGAGACAAGTTCTTGTGAACTTTCCTGTTTTCCAAAGCAGTCTCCATTTCTGAGAACTAATTCATCCTTTGTATCATTGTTGTCCTGTATGTCAGCAGTTTTGGTGTGGCGGTGGGCGATACTGAGGATTGAACCCAGGGCCTTTATACTGAGCTACATCTCTAACCTTTTTTTTTTTTAATCTCTAACCATTTTTGTGTTTTTATTTTGAGATAGAATCTCGTGAAGGTGCTAAATTGTCCAGGCTGGACTCAACCTTGTGATCCTCCTGCTTCCCAAAGTGCTGGGATTCCAGGTGAATGCCAGCACGCCGGCCTTCTCTGGCTGCTTTTAAAATGCTTTCTCCACCTTCTGTTTTTTTTTTTTGTTTGTTTGTTTTTTGTTTTTGAGGCAAGGTCTCCCTAGGTAGTCCAGACTGGACTTGAACTCCCTATGTAGCCCAGGCTGGTCTTGAACTCACAGAGATTCTCCTGCCTCAGTCTCCCAAGTACTGACATTATGGTCATGCACTACCACACCCAGCTCATCTATTTTAGAAAAATACACTGTAAACCTGTATTTAATTCCTTTGATTTCCTTAGCAATAAATTGGTAATAGATATTACCTACTTCACAATGTTGTTGATTACACAGTTAACATATAATTACTTTATAAATTAATATATAAGTGCTTAGAATAGTACTGGCTCATAACAAGCATTATGAAATTATTACTAGCACCTACTTTGGCAGAAACTCCAAGATATATAGACAATGAGATAAATTTAAATTTAAATTTTTGGTCTACATCATCTTCACCTACTCTATACACATGTTCTCAGCCTAAAGTTTCCAAATATTTTCCCAATATAACTTGGAGATTCCTCTTCATAATTATCTTTACTTTAAGGACTTAGTACAATTGTACACATATTCCTACTGTGTGAGTCTCACAGATACAAAAGGCTTGACAACAGGGAAGAGTCAACCTTTGTTGGCTCCCTGGGAAGTAGGAGATATGTCTGCAATAAGATAGCTGTGAAATAGATGGAGAGAGCAGGCAGCAATATTTCTGGCCTACTTCTAGTCTCTGAGAAAAGAGCACTCCAGAGGCATCAAAAATTCCAAGAAATGTGGCTTCCACAGGGAAAAATATACATCTTTCCAGAAATTCTGTCCCAGAAACTAGAAAACTGTTAACAGTTAATCAGGAGGAAAATGGTGGCTTGAAAACATATGCTTATCTTCTCTTTTTCTTGGAGCCCTACAAAAATGAGAACAAATGAATAAAACCAGAATAAACCACAAAGAGAGAGACAGAGAGAGAGAGAGAGAGAGAGAGAGAGAGAGAGACCTTAGGGGATGAGGAGATAAAAGCAAAGTGGAAAAATTAGCAATGCTGAGGAAGCTGTATACCAAGTGTACAGGGGTGGTGCTGATGAGAGGCAAGCCATTTCCTGCCACAGAATTCCAGCTAAGGCCAAGTACTAGAGGACCCAGCAACCCAAGTAGAAAGGTCCAGGGAGGAGAATGGGTTGAAGGCGAGAGGATTAGTAGAAAGTCTCTGTAAATATTTATTAGCCTTTTGTCCCGCTCTACAGTCTAGCACCTGTCAGAGGACTACTTTTTCCTGCAGGGATCTGGAGGTTTAATCAGTGGAGCAATTTATTTATTTTTTATTACATAAATAAATCAATTTATTATAGGCGAGGGATGTCTCAAACAGTAGAGCATCTATTGGTCTTTCAATAGTTTCAGTCTTCTGATGGCCGAATTGACTGCAACCACAAAAGTAGTATTATAGGCCCAGGCACCACCAGCCACTGTTTTCATGCAGGAACACAGTGCCAGATCCCTGCAGCCCATCTCTTCATCTCGGTCTTTCCATATAAAGAGTAGGTGTACTTGGAGTGCTGGCTGATTTCAATTTTCTTCACCATTTTCCAGAGGGAAGCACCATAGTGGGTCCCATATTTACTAACAATGCCAACCTTGTTGGTGTATTTGCCCATGTCGGTGAGACATAGGCCCAAGCCCAGAGACCTGTGGAGCAATTTTAAGAAGAAGATTCATTAAAAATTTACATAGTAAATAATGAGATCACACACTTCTCTGTCCTCTCCCATTCTACCCCCACCCCCAGTTTCCATTTGCTGTGGCTAGGCTACTCCTTCCCTGAGCATGAAATGGAGAATTTGTCTCTGGAAAAAATGAGCATTCTCCAAGAAGTGACCTAAAGGTGAAACTTCTTTTATGAAAATCCATCAACTGACAAACCTCACACATGGATACAGAATTTCAGCCAGGTGTGATGTAATCCCAGCATGCTAGCCAATTGAGCCAGGAGGATTGCAAGTGTGAGCCCAGTCTGAATAATTTAGTAAGATCCTGTCTCAAAAAATAAAAAATAAAACATACAGAATTCCAATCAACCTTTTAAACCCTGATTTTTTGATGTGAATGAATAAAAGGGATCACTAGACATTTGAAGAAAGCTTCCAAAATAACTGAAATAAAAATGAAAAGGAACTAAGGTGATGTTTTTGGGATTTCACATTCAATTCCTTCTAACCTCTCTGGTTACTCCTTCTCATTTTCCTTTGCTAGATCCTTATTTCCCTGATTTTTAAGTGTTACAGTCCAGGGTTCAGCATTAGAATCTTTTCTTTTCTTCATCCTCACTCGCTCCTTTAGTAATATCTTATAGCTTTATGGTTCTGCATATTATCTATATGCTATTGAATCCTGTCTTGTTCTGTTTTGTATTGCTATAATAGGATACTTCTAAACCGTGAGCAAAAATAAACCTCTCCTCATTTAAATTATAGATGTCAGGTACTGTGTCCCAGTGACTAAGTGACTAAAACAGGCCACTAGTAGGAGAGTGGAGAAGCAATGGAGGTATGGAAGACAAGGAAGCCAATACGGATGGGTTAAGCCAGCTGCCACTGATTGATTGGCTCTTAATCCTGCAGGGACATTCTGAGAAATAATTAAAACATATGCCTCAGATTCATCTACCTGAAAGCTAAGGGACCTGCGATGTTTATACACTAACTCTAGAGATTCAGCGGTTGAAAAGAACTTCTATGCAGGCTTAGTCTCAGCACTTCCAACCTATAGTGGGAACTGTTAGAGCTGTTTTCCTTTCGCTCTTCTGGGAAAGCCCTCAGGCACAGAGATGCAGATACCTGGGGCACTGACAGCTCTGAAATTTTGGAATTACCCTTAATGCCTCTTCTTTTCTCATATACCGTATTCAGTCTGTGATAATTAACTGATGGTATCAATTTCAGTAAAAAATGCCCAACTAATTGGATCAGCATAGTTCTGGATGTGGATGAAAGAATTTACTGAAAGCAGAAGACCCAGGGTGTGACTGGCACCAACCAGTAGGCTGGAACCCTGAATGGAATAAGAGGAAAATGAAGAAGGGAGGCTTGCTTCTGTTTCTTCAGAGGAGCTCCAGTCTTCCCCTTCACTTTGGACATTGTCTTCTGGTTTCCAGCGCAGACTCTGCACCCTTCCAGCCCAAACACTTCAGCCTCCCGATACGGACTTGCACGGAGCACTACAATGAGCTCCAGGCCTTCGACTTTTGACTGAACCCTCCAGATCATGCCAACAGCCCTCTTACACTCTTCCAGACTTGATTCTGCAGGCAGCCATTCTAAGCCTACCTTGTAAATCCTCATATGTTTATATATCTTACATTAAATCTATTTCTCTAGTGACCACTGACTGATACACAGTCCGTCTGCAGATTCTGTCAGCTCTATTTTAAAATATAGCAAGAATTCAGATATCACCTTCACTCAAACCACCATAGCTCTTTACCTGGACCAATGCAATAGCTTGCTTCCTGGTCCATTTCCCCCTTTGTTTCCCGAAATGGTTTCCTAGAGCAGCCATAACAAAGTGCCACAAGCTCGGTGGTTTAACACAACAGAAATGTGCTCTCTCAAAGGTCTGGAGGTTAGAAGTCTGAAATCAAGGTATTGGCAAACCACATACCCTCTGAAACCTGTAAGGGAATTTTCCTTGCCTCTTCCTAGTTTCTGGTGGTTTGCTAGCAATCTTTGACATTCCTTAATTTGTAGATACCTCACCCTAATTCTGTCTTTACATGCTGTTCTCCTTGTACAGTTTTCCAGGCATTTCTGTCTATTCCCAAATTTCCCTTTTTTATATGGATATCAGCCATTTAGATTAGGCTCCACCCTAATGACCTCATTTTTCTTTCTTTCTTTTTTTTTTTTGGATGCTGGAAATTGAACTAGCACTCTAACACTGAGCTAAATTCCAACTCCATAACGACCTCATCTCAACTTGACTGTACCAGTAAAGACCCTATTTCCAAGTAAAGTCAGGTTCTGCAGTACTGGGGGTCAGGATCTCAATTTAACTTTTGTGAAAGACACAGTTCAATCCATGACACTCATACCCATCCCTATAGTTTATTACAAAGCTAAAATACAGCTCTATTACTTTTGTGCAAAACTGCTTTCCCAGTAATTCAGAGTAAAAATCCTAGTTCCTCAAATAGTCTACAGAGCCCTAACTGTCCACATGCCCATCAGCTCTGCTCAAACTGAATCTCTTATTATTCACTTTGTTCAGTCAATTTCATCCCACAGTCTTCCTTACTATTTCTTGAATCCTACAGTGAACTACACTCAGAAGATCAGCTAAAACTCTGTATATTAAGTAGTGATACTGTCAGTCTCCTTCCCTTACTTATTGTGAGAATGAGCCAAGCTCCTATCTCACAGTTTGGAGATCTTCCCCAAGGAAACTGACTAAGCCAAGAAAAAAAGCCAACAAACTCAAATGGTTAGAGATCTTCCAATGAAAAGACCTAAACAGATCACCACTTGAGTGAAGCCCACCAGAAAATAAGTCATACGGTACCTAAATGCACAAAAATTTCAGTTAACTTTTTAAAAAATGCTGCATTCTAAAATTTGAATGGATAACAAGGCTCACCAGACATGTAAGAAAGGCACCCCAAATCAAAAACAGAGATCACCCCCTAATAGGAAATAGAGTAAATAGAATCAGTGAAGGCAGCACAAAAAAGGGCTTTTTTGGGCTGTACTAGGACTTGAACCCAGGGTCTTCTATACGCTAAGCAAGCACTATACCACTGAACTACATCCCCAGCTCAGGAAGTAGGAAAAACTTTGAAAACTACAGTAGCGATCTTTGTAAATAAAAGAAGGTATTATACCTGATAAGTACATGAAGCTATATAAGAGCCCTTTAAAATTATATAGTATTAAAAAAAGTTATATAATATAATCACTGAAATTTTTTTTTTCTTTTTGGTGCTGGGGATTGAACTCAGGCCCTTGTGCTTGTGAGACAAGCACTTTAACCACTGAGCTAAATCCCCAGCCCCTAATCACTGAAATTTTAAAAATTAAATAGAACCATTGGGTGATAACAGCTGAGAAGTTCCCCAGAGAATAAAGAAATTTTAGAAGAGCTACAAAAAGGAGATCAGTCTAGCAAGCTGAGTGATGAATTAATAGGAGGTCCTAAAAGAGGAAACTGAAGAAGAAATTATCAAACAAATAATGTAAGAAAAATTCCAGAACACAAGAACAAGATTTTTAGAATAAAAGGGTTCATCATGACTTTTTTTTAAAAAAAGCAATCCATAGTCAGGGACATTATTTTGAAATTGCAGCACACCAGACACAAAAAGAAGATTCTACAAAAAGTTCCAGAGAGGAAAATAGGTCACATACAAAGGATCAAGAATCAGAATGGTAGGGGCTGGGGATTTAGCTCAGTGATTAGAGTGCTTGCCTTGTAAGCACAAGGGCCTGAGTTCGATCCCCAGCACCACAAAAAAAAAAAAAAAAAAAGAATCAGAATGGCATCAGTTTTCTTAGCAGCAAAACTGGGAAACAATGGAGCAATGCTTTCAACATCCTTAAGGAAAATTGTGTCTAACACAGAATTCTACAACCAATCTACTTTCAGTCAAGTGTGAGAATGGAATAAAGATTAATAAGAGAAAAATTCTTTTTTTTTTTTTTCGTGCCAGGGATCAAACTCAGGGCCTTACACTTGCTAGGCAGGCACTCTCACCACTGAGCTAAATTCCCAGCCCCAGTAAGAAAAAAATTCTAAAAAGAGAGAGATAGAGAGAGAAAGAAACAGAGAGAGAGAGAGAGAGAGAGAGAGAGAGAGATTGTAATTTAAGTGAATTTAACTACAAGGATCAGAGGATGGGAGGAAAAATGGAGTTCATTCAGTTAACAAGCTACAGGCCAAGAACAAAAGAGCATTGCATGTTCTCAAATGTATGCTAAAATCTTAACTCAAATTTCGTCCTGAACCTCTGGGCACCACCAAATCCATCTTGCTTACAATTCAACCAATCCAGAAGCAACAATTTCTTCTCCTTACAGGCTGCATTTCTATCCCAAAGCTCTCCCCAGCCCTTGGCCTAGCTTCATCCCTCCCCTCTTATCTATACTCAACATAAATTCAACATAAACTTGTGCTTTCCGCTCCTGAATTTTCATTATTAAAAAGTGTTCTTAGCTCTGGTGTAGCTAACATATTTCCAATTGCTCCCTCATCCTGCTGCTGATATGTAGGAACTTGATGTGTAAGGACTTGGTCCTTCTGGCTCAATAAACCTTTTACTTCAGAGATCCATCAGTCTAGAGTTTTGGCTTAACTAAATACGTGTGTGTGTGTGTGTGTGTGTGTGTGTGTTTAAAGGTCACCTTCCCTGCATCCTTTTCTGGCAGTTTCTGAGGATGCACTCCACAAAAATAAAGGAATAATTTTAAAAAGAAGAAAGGTAGTTGGGTGTGGTGGTGCATGCCTGTAATCCTAGCACTCAGGAGATTGAGGCAGGAGGATCATTGCAAGTTGGGGGCCAGCCCAGACTATGTGGTGAGATCCTGTCTCACAAAAAAAAAAAAAAAAAAAAAAAAGAAGAAAGTTGGGATTTAATAAACATATGTTTGGGGGCTGGATTTAGCTCAGTTGTTAGAGTGCTTGCCTTGCAAACACAAGGCCCTGAGTTCAATCCCCAGCACCAAAAAAGTAAAAATAAAAATAAATATATGCTCGGTGCAGTAGAGGACAAAGGAGAGTTCCACACAACAGATACATGTGACAGCCTAGTTGGTGCTCCAAGAAAGATAAAGCCTATAAGTAAAACTGAATTAATCATTTATCTAATATTTGACCAAGACAAAATAATATTAAGATATTTTAAGAATTTCAAATGTACTAAATTACACTAAATAGTTCACTTTCAAGTAGTTAATTTTCTGTTATATAAATTTTACCTTGATAAATTATTTATTCATTGTAGTACTAGGGATCAAATCCAGGGCCTTCTGCATGTTAGGTAAACACTCCACTTCTGACCCACACCCCAGCCCTTTTTATTTTTATATTTTGAGACACTAAGTTGCCTGGGCTAGCTTTGGACTTGTGATCTTCCTACTTCAGCCTCCTGGGTGGCTAGGATTACAGGTGTGTGCTACCATGCCCAGTTAAAAAAATTTTAAGAGATATATTATAATTGTGTTGAACATTTGGAAGGAATAAGAATCACATTGAAAAGTATGGAAATGAAAAACAAAAAGTTAAATAAGAAAGGAGATATATAGGTAGCTGGCATAGCTCCCCCTTTTTTTTGAGCTAGGGTCTAACTATATAGTTCAGGCTGGCCTCAAACTCTCACTGATCCTCCTGCCTCACCCTCTCAAGTACTGGGGTCACAGGCATGTACCACCATGCCTGGCTTTGGCATAGCCCATTTTGTGTTTCTGTAACAGAATACTACAGACTAGGTAATTTATTTTTTAAAAAAGAAATATATTTCTCACAGGTGTGGAGTCTGGGAAGTCTAATACCAATGTGCCAACATCTGGCAACAGTTTGTTTCACAATGTGATAGAAGATAAGAAGGTAAGAGAACAACAGACTGAACTCACAGCCTCAAATCTTTTATAATCAGCATTAATCCAGTTATAGGTGCAGAGCTGTCACAGCCTAGCCACTTCTCAAAAGTCCCACCTCTTAACTGTGCTTTAGGGATTAAATTTCTAACATATGCTTTTTTGGAGGGGAGGGGCACATTCAAACCATAGCAGTAGGTAATCAGACTATTGCAAATAAAGCAAAAATGTAATAAATAGAATTGCCTTAGTCTGCTTTCTGTTACTATATTAGAATACCCAAGACTGGGTGACTTACAAAGAAGAGAGGTTTATTTAGCTCACAGTTCTGGAGGCTGGGAAGTCCAAGTGGTTGGCACCAGCATCTGGTGAAAAGTGGAAGGGTTGGGGATTTAGCTCAGTGGTAGAGTGCTTGCCTGGCAAATGCAAGGCCCTGAGTTCCATCCCCAGCACCCTCCTCCACACACACACAAAGTGGAAAAATAAGTATGTACATGTGTAAGAGACACTGAAGGCAGTGTCGTGTTGTAACAACCTGCTCCCAAGATAACTGATACACTTCTGTAAAAATAAATCCACTCCCTTGAGAAAAGCATTAATCACTCTTAAAGGTCCCACCATGTCACCACCTCTCAATATTGCTACACTGGCAATTAAATGTCAATGCAAGTTTTGGAAGGAACAAGCCATATTCAAACCTAGTAGTGATCTAATTGTAATAGGAGAATGAAAGGAGGGAGTTGACGGCGTCAAATTCACGTTTTCCACAATCGGTCCTTGGATAGTATTGGTAATTATCAAATGGTATTATAACTATACTAACTTCAAAATTTGGCAGTAAATATCCAAAGAAATATTTCTTAGATATGATAACAAAAAAAGCAAAAGCAACTAAAGAAAAAAATAAACTGAACTTCATCTAAATTAGAAACCTCTGTACTTCAAAAGATACTTTTAAAAAAGCAAAATACTTCACAAAATGGAAAAAGTTTTGTAAATCATATATCTGGTAAGGGACCTGTACCTAGAAAGCATTAAAAAAAAAACTACAATTTAAGGGCTGGGAATACAGCTCAGTGGTAGAATGCTTGCTTAGTATGCATGAGTCCCTGGGTTCAATCAACAGCACCACACCAATCAATCAATCAGTGGTGAATAACCCAATTTGTAAAAGGCCCAAGGAATTGAATAGACCTTTCTCCAAAGAAGATATATAAACTGGGGCTGGGGATTTAGCTCAAGTGGTACAGCATTTGCCTAGCAAGCACAAGGCCCCAAGTTCAATTCCGAGCACCAAAAAAAAAAAAGAAGATATATAAATGGACAAGAAGAACATAAATAAATGTTCAACATCATTATAGAAATGCAAACCCAAACCACAACGAGATACCACTTCACACCCACAAGGATGACTGCACTTAAAAAAAATCTAAAAATAACAAGAGTTGTCAAACACATGCAGAAATTAGAGTGCTCATGTATTGTTGGTGGGAATGTAAAATGGTGTAGCCACTGAGGAAAACGATTTGACAGTTCCTCCAAAAGTTAAACACAGAGTTACCGTATCATCCAGCAATGTTGCTCCTAACTTTTTGGTGGGGATTGCTGGGGATTAAACTCAGGGCCTTGTGCTTGCTAGGCAAGCACTCTACCACTTGAGCTAAATCCCTGCCCCCTTGCTCCTAACTTTATACCCAAAAGAAGTGAAAATGTATGCCCCACCAAAATTTGTACACGAATGTTCACAGCAGTATTATTATGGCCAAAATGTAAACAATTAATACGTTTACCAACTAATGAGTGGATAAAGAAAATTAAATGGACTATTAGTCATAAAAAACAATAAAGCCAAGTGTGATGCTACATACCTGTACTCTCAGCTACTCAGGAGGCTGAGGCAAGAAGATCACAAGTTTGAGACCAGCCTGACAATTAAGAGAGTCACTGACTCAAAATTATAAAATAAATACATCCTGGGCATGATAGCACACAGCTATAATCGCACCACACTGGGAGGCTGAGGAAGGAGACTCACATATTCAAGCCAAAAAACAAACAAACAAACAAAAAACAAAAAAACAAATTCAACCCTAATTTGGGCAATTTATTGACTTAGCAAGACACTGTCTCAAAAATAAAATATTTTAAAAGGGCTGTGTATGTAGTTTAGTGCAAAGGCCCTGGTCTCAAACCCCAGTACTACAAAAAAACAAATAAATTAGGGTTGGGAGTGTAGCTCACTTTACTTGCTTTAATTCCTAGTACCCTCCCCCCAAATTACTGGTACATTTTACTACATAGATAACCTCTGAAAACATGCTAAGTGAAAAAGATCCAATAAAAAGGCCACTTATACGAAATATGAACTATGAAATATGAGGTATCTGGAGACAAAAAAAGATTAGTGTTTTCTAAGGGTTGGAGGAGGACAGATAAGGAGTGACTACTAATGGTTTTAGTTTCTTTTTTGAGAATTTGATAGTACTGATGGCTGTACCTTGTGAATGCACTAAAAATCACTAAAATGTAAACTTTAAAATAGTGCATTTTATGTTCTCAGAATTATATCTTAACAAAAAATGCAAAAGAGCAAGGCTGCCAATGGAATAAGAGCAGTGGGCAGAAATTCCATTTATTTATTTGGGGGTTTTTTTGAGGCAGGTTTTTCTCACTGTGTAGCCCACACTGGCCTGGAATTTGCACTCCTCCTCTTCAGCCTCCAGAGTGCCAGGATTATAGGTGTGCACTGCCACGCCCAGCCAGGAATGCCATTTCCATGCCAGGGAGAGGCCCGTGGAGAACTGGACTAGTTAGGTAGTATTTAGCGCAGCTCCCGGTTCCCCTCAGCCACAATGGGTCCATTTAAGCTTAAAAGTTTTGTCTGAATAAGGAGTTCCCCAGCCCAAGAAGAATAAAAACTCCTGGCCCAGTGGTCAACAGCTAAGCACCAGACTTGGTAGAAAGTTGATGTGAAGCGAGGTGGGGTGTCAAAGCACTAACACACATGGGCCCAGGTAAGGGTTGGAGCGCCACAAGCAGCACTGCTGGCTGGAGGCTGGATCCTGCCTCTGGGCACAGCGTCCACAAGGGAGGCTCCTGACACAGCCTGGTCTCAGGAGTGCACCTGCACATTCACATGGCTTCGTGTCACCAGGTCTGGTGGCCTATGCTTGCAATCCTAGCACTTCGGGAGGCCGAGGTAGGAAGAGCTCAAATTCGAGCCCACCCTGGGCAATTTAGCAATTTAACGCCCTGTCTCAAAATTTTATAAAAGGCTTGCTAAAGTAACTCAGTGTGAAGGCCCTGGGTTCGATTACAAGTATGTGAAGGAGAAAAAGAAGGAGGAGGAGAGGGAAGGAGAGGGAGAGGGGGACGGAAGAAGAAGTCGTGCAAAATTGATCTTGCACATTCTTTGTGCCTGGCTCTCACCTCCAGATGTGTGAGCCAAGTCCCTTTCCTCAGGCACGGGACACGGGACACGTAAACACCTCAGTCCCCGACAGCTCTGCTCTCCTCTCCTACCAAGTCTTCGCGCTCGAGCTCACTGTTTCTCAAGGGACAAGAAGACAGTGACAGGGGAGCGTTGTATTGTGGCATCGAAGGGAAAGGTAAGAAGGAAAGAGAATTGGTAACTGTCGACCACTTGCTTACGCCGCCCCAGACACGAGCGCACACATGTATAGGGTTTCATTCCTCCTTGAGACATCTTTGAGCTGGCGAGGGGACATGTCCAAGGTACTTAGAGTTAATGAGTTAGGGAGCTGAGATTTGAACCCAAGACCACCTGGTTTCAGTCTGTGCTCTTCGCCCGGAAGTTGTCACTTAGACCCCTCACTTGGTCCTTCATTTATTCATTCTTTTATCCCATAAATTTCCCCACAAAGGTATTTGTTGCTTGGTGGGCAACGGAGACACAAATCTGAATATGGTACCTGGATAAGGCATGAGGCCCGCCTGCAACGATGTACAGCTCAGTGGGAGCCAGGCCCAGGCTGAGACAGACCGGGACCTGAGTTAATACTTTAATTCACCACCAGGGGAGGCCCTGGAATGATGTAGCCAGATGGCAAGCAGTTTTTGTTTTGTTTTGGTTTGGTTTTTGTGGTGCTGGGGATTGAATCTAGGTCTTCGCACTGAGCTACATCCCCAGCCCCACCCTCCCTTTTGAGACAGGGCCTTCTTCCTAAGTTGCTAAATTACCCAGGCCGGTCTTGAATTTGTGATCCCCCTGCCTCCTAGAGTGCTGGGATTATAGGTCTGCACCATCACATATGGCTTGATTTTTAATTTTGAGACAACAAATCACTGAACTGCCCGGGCTGGCCTTGAATTTGTGATCTGGCTGGTAGTTTAATAAGGCTTTAAAAAGAAAATAATGAGTTAAATTTTGGTGCAATGAGGGCAAATATACTGCCAATTCTCAATTCATCCCCTACCCTGTCCTAGAGGCATGTTGAGTATGGGAGAACAAGCAGCCCCTGAGAGAGACCTGAACAGGAAGTGGTATTCTGGGGTGTGACTTCACAGCCACAGCAGGAAGTGGAGGGAGGGCATGCTGAACAGAGGTTTAAGCGTATTAATTCACTATAGAACTTGGTCTGAGAGGGCTAGGTACTAAGGCCTTCCAGGAAAGCAGTAGCAGATGCCCGAGTGGGAGTGAGTTTGGGAACGAGAATGGAGATAATCAGAGTGATCAAGAATGACAGGGCTGAGATACTCGAGGACATGCGACTTTGTGGTTTCTACTGGAACTAAGGGTAAATACTGTACATTTCATGCTCTGGTTTTTGAGGTTAGTGGTGTCACTATTTTTAATCCAGAGAATAATCTATGACCTCTGCTAGGGATACCATACAGAAGAAAGAGAAAATTTCTTAAGAAATGGCACTGGGAAAGTCAACCCAGGCTATTTGAGCCACAAGCACTGTTTAGATTGTGGGAGGAATTCAGTAGGAGGTGGAGAAAAAGGGAGGTGGCTACTAGGTAAAACTCAAAACTTGAGATCTACTTGGTTTTCTTTTTCTCTTAGCCACACGTCACTCTCCTCATTTAGTGAATATATTCTCCCCTTCCAACTTTCTGTCCCTTATTATTGCTTCCAGTTAATATCTGGTTTAACAAAAAGGTCGCATAATGCTGTGCAAAGAATTCACTATGGTATCAGTAAACTAGAATCTAGTCCCGAAATTAAAAATCTGAATTCCACACCCAGTCAGGGATGGAATTAGTGGGACTCAAATGCAGGATTTAGAACTCAGATGTTTCCAGCTTCCTTGCAACATCATATAATACAGAACCTGACCTAGTGCTTCCCCAAGTTTCTGTTTCCTCCTGTGTACAAATATTTTCCTTAATAATATCTAGCTTACCATAGTTGTGAAGATTAAATGACATGTAAGCCTTTAATACAGCACCTGGCCATGATGTGATCTTAACATTTTTAATTTTTTTTATTATTACAGACAAAAATTGCCTGGCTTTATGCCTGCACATGGCAGGAGGTTAAATGAATATCTCACTATATATGGAATGGGCTAAATTGTGTGGCCCAGCAAATCATTTGATGAAAGTTCCTCAGATGACTATACTGTATTTGGAAATAGAGTTGTCCAGAATTAACTCTTTAAAGGGTATTAGGTTAAAATGAGGTCATTTGGGTGCACCCTAATCCAGTATTACTGGTGTCTTTCTGAAAAGAAGACATTCAGACAGACAGCACAGAGGAAGGACCATGTGAAGACACAGAGAGAACGCAGCCATCTACAAGTGAAGACGAGAAACCTCAGAAGAAACCAACCGTGCCAACACCTTGGTCTTAGACCTCCAGCCTCTGGAACTTTGAGAAAATGAATTTCTGTCGTTTAAACCAGTCTTTCTGTGGTACTCTGCTATGACAGCCCTAGTAAACTAACACACTTGTACTTTCCACCTGCTGGGCCAAGGCTTCCTCGTTCTGTTGACTACAAACTGCTTCTTGGCCTGTTCTATCTTCAACTCAAAGTCCCGACTGAAATTCTTAGGGGCCCTGGGCCTGCTCCCTTGGCTGCTAAGGTGCCCATGACTTGCTGACCAGAAGTGCTTGTCCTGGGAC